>JASEVX010000003.1:8207048-8263275 GCA_031761405.1 Serripes groenlandicus
TCTCTCTCTCTCTCTCTCTCTCTCTCTCTCTCTCTCTCTCTCTCTCTCTCTCTCTCTCTCTCTCTCTCTCTCTCTCTCTCTCTCTCTCTCTCTCTCTCTCTCTCTCTCTCTCTATCTATCTCTCTCTCTCTCCTCTCTCTCTCTCTCTATCTATCTCTCTTTCTCCGTCTCTCTCTGTCTCTCACTCTCTCTGTGTGTCTGTCTCTCTATCTCTCTCCTCTCTTTCTCTCCTATTTTCTCTTCTCTCTCTATATTTTCTTTTTTGTATTTTCTTTCACTCTGTCTGTCTGTCTGTCTGTCTGTTTCGCTCTCTCTCTCTCTCTCTCTCTCTCTCTCTCTCTCTCTCTCTCTCTCTCTCTCTCTCTCTCTCTCTCTCTCTCTCTCTCTCTCTCCTCTCTCTCTCTCTCTCTCTCTCTCTCTCTCTCTCTCTCTCTCTCTCTCTCTCTCCCTTTCTCTCTATCTCTCTCTCTCTATCTCTATCTTTGTTTATTTGTATAATTTGTATCACAAAATGAAATCTTCTTGATAGGAGGAAATAAAGATTGATGATGATGATAAGGTAGATGGTTAACATTTGCTGTTCATCATCATAAGTTAAACTTTTATATCTGTTCACTCTTTCTAAACTGTCAAACCAATGTCCTCTCTTTACTCTGATTGCAATGATCCAATGTTTATCACAGCAGAAAATTTCATATCAGGTAAACAGTATAAACTGACAAAGAATTGGGTGACTGTTTTAAATTACAAAGTCCCCTTTCCTTTATTGTGTGTTTGTTGTCCTGTTTTCGGCCCTGTTAAGGGGGAAAAAATTGCCAAATAACTCTCAACATAAGTGATGCGTCGATAGCACTGTTAATAACTCCGATGAATAATATGAATCCATAGGCCGCCAGTTCAAAGACACAACCCACTCGGTTGTGTAGTGGTATAAAGTCCGCCTTGGGTACGAGAGGTCACGGGTTCGATTCCAAACCGGGTCATAACAAATACTTTTAAAATGGTAGTAATAGTTGCCCTCGTTGGCGCCCAGGTTTGTTGGATTTGCATTACAACTGACTGGCTGGTATCATGATAAATGGACCAGAAGCACTGGTAACTGACACAGAAAACACCTTGATATAACTAAAACATGTTGAAAACGGCGTTAAACACCAAACAAGCAATCGGGATTTCATTACATCCGATGATTGATAAAAGTTAATGCGACAAGTGTTGTTCGTTTCCCAAAAATGGAAATCTTTGAGTGGATGACAAGTGCGAGACGCGTGATGTGAACTGATATACACGTTGTAAAGGGGTCTTAAATCCCAAATCAATGTAGTTAAGCGATACTAAAACGGATTCGCTTTACTGCCTCACTCCACTTGTAGTGTTTGTATGTACGTATTAAACATATCTAGGTAAAACACTATTTAGTTATCTATCTGACAGTACTGACGGTCCAGCTTAATTAAAAAAAACACCAAAACGATATAGGTTCTTAGTTTATATATAATCTATATATCGGAGTTATAGTGAAATACTTTGAGAAAGACGGTAAGTTTCACAATCCTTTAATTTTGAATTTACTTTGTACAGTGATCGTAGTTATAGTGGTATTATGTAATGAAACATACGTTTTTTCTTAAATTTCGATAAGCTGCAGCCTATGCTTATGTACGAGTAAGTTCGATTTGAACAATTGTTATAATTAACTGTAAGGCAGTCTTCGAAAGAAACTTTTTTAACCGATTACTACAAATTTAATTTCCGTTTTAAACACGGGGGAATATTTACTTTGAATGTGACATTGATGTGCGTGCATGAGAGTGAATGGAGTAAAACAGTGATTAAATGATTTAAATTTTACAATCTTTGGGGGATTCAGTATACAACTTAATGTAAGTTTAAGGTTCCTTTACAATGTAGATATGGATAACGGTGTTTAACAAGAAATGAGCGGTGCTTAGCAAAAGCAGCCTCGGATTACCACACGTGTGGAATAATATATGAGTGTACATAAATTCTAACGATCCAAATGAATGTTGCTTTTCAAAGTGCATGAAACTTTCTATGACTGATTAACTAACGGTTCAGAACCAGAGCGGACTGCAATGATGCGATGGCTAATTTGGATTTACACTGGTCGCATACGGTTGGTTTTCACAGAACACTGCTTTAATAAAGTACGAGCATTCTATTAAGATATTGTCTTAATTTTTTTTTCAGACGTCAGGGTGGGACTTGAAATGGATCTCTTTATATTTCTTCGGGCAAGGAATAATGTTACGCAGGGAGTCGGTTCTAACATGTCGCTGTGATGATGTGTCACATTCGAGCTCAAGCACCCCTGTTACACTAAAAACACCACTGTCACACTTCAAGGTTAACAACATGTGAAACAGAGCTTGGTCAGACGATGACGTGTACAATCATCAGCGATTGAGCACATTAATTGTTACCATGACACATTTATGTTGCAATATCTTCAAAAATATGTATCACATAATAGTACATTTCTTTGGTATCATTTCATGTGAAATCTAAATTGGCCAAGTTTCATCTTCATGCCAAGTAAGACCATTGATAAATTGGAATTTAAAAAAATAAGGAAAAACCAAATGTATGCACATTATTACGATGCCTATACTTGAGAGTTTAGAGGTTCGGAACCATTGAAACTGTTTCATTGTCTCTCGGTATGGATCATAGTGTACAAGAAATGTATTCAGTGAAGCGATATATAGTGTCTGTGGAAGTCCCATAAATTGTTCTTGTTTAGTTTTGTTTAGGCCTGATGGGTTAATAAAAACAATCGCAGGTCGGAAAGTTTCGGTTTGCATGTTTCAGTTAACGTGGATGTATTTTGTTCAGATCTTACACATTTAAAGGTTAAACCAACGTTTGGCACGTTATTGATTGAAGAAGTAAATTGAACAACATATGTTCCATTTATGGGGTAATCAAAGTATCGATAAATCAGGACCACTGGCTTCACACATGTTATATTCATACTAGGGCATTTTGTTTTTTCCTTTGAAAAATGTACACTGGTAAACTATATTTTAGCCGATATTTTGAGAAAAATTCCGATGTATTTTCATGATTTGCTAATACTTCTCATCTTTGCATATGAAGCATGAACTGTATATAAAATGATTGTATACTTTGATATTTTTCCTTCTATTTTGAAAATTTCCATTTGGTTAAAGGATGCAATATCAGGACGGAACGTTCAAAGCGCTCTCATCCAATCTTTGATGATTTAGAGACCAATATAACTTCTTCTTCTACTTTGTTACTGCCTATGGCTTAGTGCATCGCAGGCAAGTGAAGCTTTCAAATTTGTAAAACAACAATTAGGCATATTTACAAATAAAAATGAAATTAAAAATATCAGTGTTGGTTTAGGCTGTGTATCATATGTAGACGGGACTTGAATCAGTCTACAGATGTGATCTGCGCAAGGACCGGAGGAAGCGGGTTCCAGTCTCTGATAGTCATAGGAAAAAACTGTGCTTATACTGTTCGTAGATCAATGTTTGGTACATCTTTTATAGATGACACGTAGTTAAAAATCGATAGACATACAAAAGAAACAGTTTGGTCTATTTATAGCGTTAGCTTTGTTTTTCAATAACTACAGTGAACTCGACAGTTCCGGGTCATCGACAATTCTGGGTCAAATTTGGAAAAAAATGTTTAGTATTCGAGAATGATACAGCATTTTGACAATTTGATTATCAAGTCATATTTCCCATTAGCTTGGCTAGTTTCACTTCGATTTAGGACGTTGTCATTTCAAGAACGGATGTCATAATCTCGAAACACATGACTGCATCGATTCCCGCGAAAGCAAAATCTCAATATTTTTATTTACCTGTCACAGCGTAAATTGCCGATTGTAGCCATAATTTCAGTAATACAGTTATGTATTGCACATACATGTATAGGTTACATGTATTTACTACTGAACAAGATATATATCTTTTATTGACCTGTCAAAGTTGTTTATGCCAAACTAGCGGATACATTTGACCTAGTTCACATACGACACTTTCGGGTCAGCCAAAAGGAATTTCTCAAAATTATCAATTTATTAGTAAAACTATTTTGGGAACTTTTTAAGAATAATTTAAAGCTTATGGTGATAAATCAATGTTAAAAATGTGTTATTAAAATTTACATTTTTTGTCAAATATGACTTATTAGTTGAAAAATTCATCAGTTTTCGTGCATGAAAGTGTGTACTGTAAATTTATCCCCTTCACTGTTCTGTTTTTCGGGCAATAGGTAATTGCAAGTGATATATTTTAGTTCTTTTTTTTCATATTATTTTAATAAAAATGTTAAATAAATATCTTGTTATTAAAAACCGATGTTTGAGGTTACCCCTCAATAACAGAAATAAACATTTTTCACGTGACCCGGAAATGGCAAGTTTGACCCGAAACTGTCAAATTTACAGCTTGCAATTGCAGACACTAAAGAAACATTTTAACACATTTGTATAATTATTGAATTATATCATCGTGGGGAGGAAGTATTTGTTTAACATTTTATGTAGTTTTGTTTCTCTCAACTTTCTTTTCAAAGAGACAAGATTCGTTAATTTGGTTACTGACCCGGAACTGTCGAGTTCACTGTACGTAGTTTCTGATGTAATACCGTGACGTGTACATCAATACTATTGCTCAATTGTAAGGACGTACGCTATAAAGTTGTTTTGATTGTCGTTGACGATCTATATATGTATCAACAAATAAAGAGGGAGTTATAACTGATAGGATGAATAGGCAAATGATTGTTTTAAAGGTAGGTCTTCAGATTTATTTTGCTATCCGCCTATGTGAAGTTTATCAACACAGTAGGCCGATAGAAGACGTGTGTTCGCTTTACTGAACATACTGCGAGGTCAAAATAGGCATCTACGTGTGTTCGCTTTACTGAACATACTGCGAGGTCAAAATAGGCATCTAAATCGTAATAAAGAACACAAATATCCAGTTGTATATACCAGAATAAGATAATACACGAATTCCTAATGAAATCAAAGCGCCGATGGCACTGTAGTGGCGATCGTATAGAAAGTCCTGCAAAGTAACAAGCAGTATCTTTCAATAATAGTGCACTCTGGTGCGGGTAAATTTGAGAAAAGCTGCATCTTTTGACAGTAGAATAATGTTAGTTTGTTCATGTTCTTTCCATCACCAACTCGGTCATATGTAAGTACAGTACAGCTCACGCGGAAAACGCATCGTCCGCGAGCCACCGCGGACAAATCTCAACGCGGACAAATATTTTGGTCCGCGAAGGTGGGTGGAATTCCACCCATCACCGCGATTTTTTTTTATGTCCATCGCGGACGCAACAAGATAACCCCAGGGGGTTGATAAAACCGATCATCGTGGAGTTGCGGTGGAACCATCGCGGAATCGCGGTGATATTTTTTTGAATAGATAAGCTTTTTCTCGCCGTTTTGCTGGGAGTTTTTTTTTAATTTTTAATTTTTATTTCATTACAGTACTAATAAATGTTGTTGAAGAGGATAATGATTATAAATCAGTTCTAACTATAAAGCAGCATATATGCGTAACAACTTAATTCATTAAAATTCCTCAATACAATTTCCCTAAACTTGATGTATTCTGTAAACGATACAACTACGTGATAATAAAACTGTTAATTCTGCCTGAAAGATGTGTAGCTTACTTTAAATCTCACTAATAAATGCCGTAATTCTATTGTCAATCACCACAATTACCAATGCATTGTTTATTCTTAATCGCCTATAAATTATTTCTTTAAAACCTGTTTCAAAGTCGGCTGAATAACAAAAACAAACTTTGCAAACAAAGAAGTGTGAAGCGCCCATGTTAGTCCAGGATTTAATTAAACAACCAAAAACTTTTGATATGGGAAAGGGTAAACGTCTATACGTGGGAAAGGACTAACGACTTTAATCTCCAAAATGTAACATACAATTTTTGAACTTTTATCAATATTTACACTTTTATTTGTAGATATTGTAAATACCTTTTCAATATATGTTTTCAAAAGTCGCAAATATATTTCATCATGGGAAATTTCACCTTTGCCACAATATTTTCAAAAGTCGTGTAGTGCAGAGACGTCTGAAAGCGTCTATTTATATGGGAAAGGGATAACGACAATACTCTCCAAAGTGTAACATACAACTTTTGTACTTTAATCAATACATACATTTGAAACACAAAACATAAAGACTGTACATAGATGATTAATCACTGGTGTGAAAAGTTTATATGATAGAAAAAAACAGACACAGACACATTTCATTTGCTTATTTAGATCATCCTTCATCAGAAGTACAATGTACAGTTTTCAACAATATTACAATTGGATAATTCATTTATTAAGTTGATAAGAAAAGCTCAAAAATCAACAATCTGTCTTTATTAAGAGATTCAAGTACATGTACTGTATATACAAAATTCAAAGATATATATACAATGTACATGTACATGTATTGTAATTTAACAATATTTCTCTCTTACTAAAAAATGTGAGATAATCATATGTACGATAAACGTATATCCGATGTCCGCCATTTTCTATTACGAAACTTGACCTTATCGTAAACAAACACAATCTTCCACTGTTTTTCGAATAATTTGCTGAAATGGAATGAATTTTAGCAAGTTGTGTCATAAAATAATCGCAATTCGTCAATAAACGTGTACATGTACATAATCGAAAAAAACAAAACTTTTTAATAAAAGTATAACATTTTTACAGGTAAATATTGCGGTGGAATCGCGGTGATTTCAAAATAGATAAGAATAGATAAGAAGCTCGAATCGACATGTCAATCGCGGTGATATAATTAGCCCGTAGGCGGTATTGCGGTGATCATATAGGTTGAATTGCGGTGATTATCCGCGATGAAAAATATTTGTCCATCGTGGGATCGCGGAAAACGCGTTTTCCGCGTGAGCTGTACTGTAATCAACTCTATGAACGAAACAAAACGCATCAAACGGGGCGTTTACCTGATTTCGGCCGAAAGAAATGATCGATTTCTTGCAAGATTTATTTGTTCCGTATTCGTTCTGCTATAATCAAAGTATTCTAAACGCTTTATAAACAAGCGTTTAGTACATTGACTCGCCGTCGTAATTTAAAGCGCTCAAATGATTTGATGAAAGTCGGGAATTTAGACGCGGACCTTGTCGAAGACACCTAAACAAAGCATAAGTCATCGTTAATCGTCAACTTTCGGCGAGTGCTAGCAGCGATCGCAGAACGCTCCTGAGAACACTATTCATTCAAATATTTTAAAAAACACCTTTAATAATTTTGTTATTTTGGCACATATTTGAACGGGCGATTTTGACAAAACGAAACGGCAATGACCCTGGAATTTATTATGCGAGTTATAGAACGCGCAATGATATTTATTATCTGCCCACACATGAAGAAAGATAATATTTATATTTACATCTATGTAGATATTATCTCAAATCTTAGTATCAATCCTGTACCAAAGTAGCACTGACATGATTATTATTATAATCGTGTCTCTGCATCACTGGTGGAACTATATATTTGGCGGTTTAACGGATGTAGGTTAATTAGTTTGCAGTAAGGAATAAAAAGTCAACGGGCTGTACAAACTGACTATGTAAATATTTTCGTTGTTGTTGTTTCTGTTAGCATTGTGGAGATTGTCAAACCAATCGCCACAAAAACCAATGTTAGAAAAGGCGTTACACATCCTTTTGTCGACGATTCAATTTCGAGTCGACAAAAATGGCGGTTCATAAATTATATTTTCCACGACCCGTAGCAACCATCGGAAAAGAGAATATAATTGCGCGATATATCGTTAATGTTTATTTATTCAAACAATCCAAAACGAGTGTTAATTTTCTAAATGGTGACGTGTTTGAAACAAACAAAACGACAAATAAAAAGCCAATATCAAACTATGCAATAAAAAGGTTATTGCATGATTATGGGAATCTATTGTGTTGGGACTCGTTTCTTCGCCGGAGTTCTCAGCCGAAGGAACTCGTCCAACACAATATGTTCCCCTGTTGATGCAATAACCTATACTATCCGAGTGCTAACAAGTTCTTAAATGACAATGATAGGAACGAACAACGAATACAACAGTTAATTGTAACTAAATACCAAAGCAGTATTCTGAACAATTTGCATTTGCCAATATAACCACGACTCAGGAAATATTGAAGAGCTCGTCAAGAAACAAAGCGAAATAGACTCTATGCTAAACAAACTGAAATGTCTTGAGCAGAAACAAAAGGAAAAAGATAAGGAACTGAAAGCGTGCATTTTAGACCTGAAGTCGAGAAACATGCGAGATAATCCCCTGCATAATCCTCTTTTCTTTAGAATACCCGAAGATAGAAAAGAAACAGATTCACAGTGCTCCGAAAAATGTGCTTAATCTGATTGAAACAAAGTGTGGGATAGAAAATGCACCACCGAACATTGTCTTACATAGGGCTAATAGGAAAAATTCGCAAACAATTCCCAAAAGAAATTATTGATACCCGGAAACGACTTATACCATTATTAAGAAAGCCAAAGATGAAGGGAAAATCACCAACATTTCTGTTGATAAGTTATTTATAGACGGTCGTTTATATAGAGAAGTGTTAGACGAGTAAACTCAGGGAAAAGCAGAAGTGACGTGAAATGTTTAGCATGAATGATTTCACGGTCCACTCAAATCACTCCCCATCATCATTTAGCCTATACATTCGCGCATTAACTTATGACGCGCCCCCACTGACACGTATCGTTATGTATACAAAGAGAGTTTTTTAAATGATATAAATAGAAATATTTATTCACAATATACAGACGTTCACAAAAACATATCGAATAACTGTGACCGAGATGTTTTAGTCAAACGTTTTACAAACCTACACCTCAAATAACCAAACACAATTTCAAAACGCATGCAACAAACATAAAAAATGGTTCGACGCCGAATGTAAACATATAAATATAATTACCAACAAGCTTTGTGTGTATATAATTAAGAAAAAACGAACGAAAATGGATATGATTTTCTTTCTAGACGTAATGAAAACAAATGATACTGCAAATATGCAAAGCGAAAATATAACATTAATTTTACTTAATCTTTACAAGAACTAAAAAAAAAAGAAACCACGGGAATTCTGGAAATTATTTAAATTAAAAACTACTCCCGACGTTTCGGAAAACATTCAATCACGAAAATACGGTGGCACAGCGGTGACATGTGTATGTTTTTATTTATCTCGTCAATTCAATCACGAAAATACGGTGGCACAGAGGTGACATGTGTATGTTTTTATTTATCTCGTGCGCACGACATAATTAAGTCGTGCGCACGAGCTAATTAAGTCGTGCGCACGAGATACTAAGTCGTGCGCACGAGTTACTAAGTCGTGCGCACGACTTAATTATCTCGTGCGTACGACATAGTATCTCGAGCACACGACTTAGTATCTCGTGCGCACGACTTAGTATCTCGTGCGCACGACTTAATTATCTCGTGCGCACGACATAGTATCTCGTGTGCACGACTTAGAGACACACACGTCCTCGGTCGCCTACAATGGATACTTTTAATAAGACTTGGGAGTGAATATTATAGAAGATCTGTATTTGTCTAAATAAATAACCTGCGATAATTAGAATAAAGACAATTAAACTATGGATAAACATGTTGACGTGTGGAAGTTCACATATAGACCGTGTCATAGTTAACATACTGATTAGTGCAAATTAACACCTACATTTCATATCAAAATCAAAGGAAGGATATATAGAGATTCCAATTATAATATCAAAGCAGAAACCCCCATGTATAATCTACGTTGTTTGGTTATTGACATATAAAAATGGTGGCATCCTTTCTGTGTTCGAAATTATTTTAATTAATATCCAGCACTTTTTATTAGTCGCCGGGCAGAAGCCCGCGACTTCTATTTTTAATAGCTTTTCGGAAATCACATGGGAGGAGGGATAATTATTGGAAAGAAACACATTAAGATGTTTTGAACATATTACAATTGTGTTTGTTTAAAAACACTAAGTAATGACACATCTAAAATGGAATAAACATTTCGATGTTTTAGGTATTTTTAGTTTCATTTTGTTGACTTGCATTTAAGTGTTTTTGTCTTATTTACGAAGACAAATGTGGTCCCTGCTAGACTTGCAACCAACTGCTATATGTCAATATTGAGATATATTGAAATAAAAATCACGTCAAATTCTACTTTCAATAGTAATGTTAACTTACTGAATGTTATTTTCATGTTCAAAAATATGTCTTGATTTGTGAAGAATTCATTTGATAATGTTAACTCGTGTATATCTAAAATATGAACTGTTTCTAACCTAGAACTGTTGATTACGTCACTACCGAGTACCGCCCGCATAGATTTGTAAATTTTGCACACGCTACTATATACTACTGTACTTACTGTGTGTGCGATAACCAATGAAAAGCTGGATTTGCACGCGATACATTTTACAACAAAAACCTGCGCGCGCACCTGCCTGACTCGCGAATATGGGTCTCGCGCGAATACCAACTGCGTAGATCAATCTCCTTTGCAGAGAGCCGCTCTTTACACTCACTTACAAATAGTAAATTATAGGTGATTTAAAATGTTTATTTCGTTCGAAACAAATGAAGAAAAGAACAAACCGAGATAAAACTGGTTTTAATGGAAAAATGACTTTGAACGAACACTCTCTGCCTATAAAGAGAGTTTCAAGAACGACACCTCTGCGAATAAGAAAGAATCGGGTCTTTCGTACGAAATTATTTCGTCCTTGACAATTTTAAATGTGTCATTTAATTCCCTAAAGGCATATTGCTTCCGATCTGCATATCATTAACACAAGGGCGCTCATCATAATATAATTTTAAAACATGAGTAGTTTGTTGTTTTCATTATAAATAAGGAAGAAAAGAATTAAAATAAATTAACATGTTGTAGGGCTAAGTTTATGTTCGAAATTCAGTTTAAATTATACAACAATTTCAATGAGATTTAACTGTTTAGTTGATATTATATTTCGAAGGTGGTCTAATTTATAAATATTGGACTACATTTCAACATTTGTTAAAGTATGATATAATTAGGATGCTAAGCTAATATCATTTTGAGAAAAAGTGAAAACTCATGTCTTCAGCGATTTAACCCTTATCTCATTATTTTAAAAGTAGATTGCTGCAAAGGTGTCCACTGTTGACTTTAAAATAGGAAAGGTAAAATGACGTGCTATTGCATGCAAATCCTAAATTGTCTGTTTTGTGGTTTTATTGAAAAATAATAAAATTCAAATATTCTGACAAACATCTTGAAAAGTGTATGTGGAATTCACAAATCTTATAATTATTCCTTAATGAAAGCACTGTATACACACTAAGACTAATGATTGGCAAGATTACTCATTTCCATTACTGTTTATGATCAATAATTAGTTGGTTGTGTGTATGGTCAACCTACTTTGGAATGGAGATTGATCATAAACAATGAAAGGCTTCAATTATCATTCACTTCGTTGACAAAACAATGCAAGTTATGATACATTTTAACTTGACCCCACCCCTGATGTTCCAATATGCCCCTCAGTTGATAACTGTTTATTCAACTACTATAATGTTAGTGTTATGCATAACTGCACTATGGATATCCGGCGACATTGATGCGTTGCATCAACTTTCTCTTGTTACCCTTTTTTAACGAAGCGAAAACATTAAGGGGTCTGGTCTATTTTGGTTCGCAAAGCCTTCAACCCCTCCTTTTTATTTTTAAATCTATAGCGGCATCCAAACCGATGTAATGAAATATTGACATTTAATTAAGATACGACTGTTTTACACGGATCAGTTGACATATGATTGGAATTGTCCTTTGTAAATGCATTAACCCTTTCCCGCATGCAACAAATCAGCAGCAGATGAATTTAAAAGCATATAATATAAAACATCAAAGAACTATACTATTAAAATGTAGTGATAACATCAAATTGAAAACATTGTGCCGAAGGGATAAATTGCTAATTATGCGTTATTTCTACTTTGGTTACAATCTTTTCATAAGTCGTCTACTGTAAAGGCGTCAAGATGCGTATGTATTCTATATTCTTTACATTCAATATATTTATTCAGTAATTTTTGCCACCGGCCTATTATACAATTTTGTCATTGTTTTTCCAATGCGAAGATGATATTGTAAGGATGAGGTAGGATGGTAATTTATTCTTTCTTGATAATGACTAATGTATTGGTTAATGTTATGTTGCACCAGAGAGTAACGGTAGACTTAATTAACAGGTACAACAAGTTTTGACAGATTTTTAAATTCGATAATATATCTATAGGTGCTACCTATTTACGAAAAAACGCAAGATAATTATAAACAAAAATTAAAGAGCATACTTTGGCCATACAAAAGGATTTATAAGTAATTGACTAGACAATAATAATGTTAATGTCATGTTTTGTGCATTATCAAAAAATATTTGGAATTCGTATTGCTGTCGTCTATTATTACGAACAGAAAATAATAAAGTAAAGACTTTCAGAAAATCAAGGAATACATTTATAATGAACGAGGTTAAAACATGATGGCCAAGATGATCCTTAATCGATCACCTGCATTATGGTAAAGAAGCAAAAAGATCAGCTCTTTGCTGATGCCACCTGGCAACTGCCTTTTTCAACCAGTCAATATGACTGGAACAAATGATGTAAGGGGTCACATTTCTGCTAAACCCTTTCCCTATTAGAGACGGTTTCTGAGGCCTTTGCAACAGACGATTTAGGGAAAGATTGTCGCTAAAAGAACAATTGCTCCTTATGAGAAAGTTATCCTTTTGCCACAATGTTTGATAAATAGCTCATGTATAGGAATTTGGGGTATTTCATGTTGATAGCACTTTTTTGCGGGAAACGACGTCGCTCCATTGACGTTACGCCAAGATGAAGTGTTACGGAAATGACGTCACGTCCTTCTTTGGATACGATACAGTCAACATTTAGGTTCAGGGGTAGAAGTCTAATGCTGTCGTTTTTTTGACGAACGGGAAAACATATTTCTTACAGAGTTCCATTTATTTTTAATGTTATTCCCCCAAAACACAGCACTTTAATAAATATCGATTTAAAAAAAATATATATTAAAAAGACGACAATAATTTAAAAAATCCGTGTTTTTCGTGTCATTTTATACATACCCAAATTATCGATTTAAAAAAAAATATTAAAAAGACGACAATAATTTTTTTCAATCCGTGTTTCTCGGCTCATTTTATACATACCCAAAATGGCGGCCCCCATGGATTTTGCCAGTCATTTCAGAAAGCTTCATGGGTTATTGAAAAAAAAAAAAAAAAAAAAAATATCTCACACCTGTTAACTATAAGCGAAAAAACCCATTCATGGTTTTTTTTCGTATTATTGATTCATTACCATACGGATGAGCATTGTAACATGTTATTGGCAGGGGATTTTAACGGCCGTACATCGGATAATTCCATAATTCCGTCCACGATGTTTTTCGGCGAGTAGCTGACTAACGTGGGTTTTGACCTAGATGTTAAACAAATGATCTAGATTGTAGACCAATCAAATGTTGTATTTAATGAATAATGTCGAAGAAATAAAGGAAATGAAACATTTTGATTGGTTCATAGTTAGGTTGTCGATCCTTCGAGAGGCACCAATAAGGTGAAGTTTTAAAATGAAATGTTCTGCATACTAACCTTTAATTGTTTAATTTCATTGAAAAAAGTCAGTGAAAACGTATGAAATATAATATTGAAGAGCAAAATATTAATTATTCTTGAAACATGATAGGTTTTCAGTTATTTATCGTCAATTGAAACTTATAACTGTGTTACATAATACACCTCTTGGGAGCCTCGCGTTATCTCCAGTCTGGTGATTAATTCTCGGCCTTGAACGAATTTAAAGTGATGTCGCGCTAGTGTAATGGATGTTGACATGGATTGTCAAGTGTAAGGTTCGCTTCCCGGCAGGGGCAAGCTTTTTTTAAATCATATGCGAATGTTCCATTTCTTAGTGTTTTGTCACATTGATCGCCGTTTATCTTTTTTAAAGATATTTCTTGTTAAGGATAATAAAGGTCTTATATATATATCTCTGTTCATACTAATAGGTTTTTGTAAACAAATTAGTTTACGCATTTTGAATGGCCGTTATGGAAACGATTCTGTTTTTGGCAAATTTTCTTTTGAATGATCGAGTGGATGCTGTTTGTTGGTCCGAATTCATTATCTGATCAATGTTTAATGAAGTATACATTTGAAAACAACTTTAACCCTGACGCTGCATCTCTATCACGTGACGATAATGTAGAAAATGCTAATAACGATGAGATAAATTCTAAATATAGATGGACAAATTATCTGTCTAAATATTTTATAAACGTATTAAATACAGATATATTTGTTGATGAACTAAGCACATTTACTATTTTTAACAATAACTGCTCGACGGACGTTGGTGTAAATTCCAGTTTAACCCAATTATCCGAGCTTATGAACAAGGTAACTGATAGTCTGTTTATAACTAGTATTCATGAAATAATATAAGTTATACTAAAACGTGGTCTTGATAGAATCCTCGGTTTACAGACTAATGGTGACAGGAAAGAGACATGTGTTTATGTTTTTAAAACAAACATCGTAGTTGTCCTTCAATGAAAATAGTTTGTTTCTCGTAAAGGCTAGATCTGAATATAAATGTCCGAAGGATAAATGATACCACTTCATAAGAAAAGGGTTTATTCTTAACCCCGAAACTTATCAGAGGTATAACTGTATTGAGTGTAATGGATAAACCTTGTAATTTTCCGCTCGATTTCACGGGCTTAATGTTACAATGTAAACCTCGAAGCCCAGGCTGGTTTTTTCAGTGGAATGAGCATTACAGTTAATATTTTGGTAATACATGGTAAAATTACGCATATGATAAACCAAGGTAAATCAAAGCGCTCAAAGCACTGATGGTATAGGGGAATATGCAAGGTGAAAAGATGAGGCATAGTTTATATAGACAAACATTGTTGAAACAATGTATCATCTACCTTTAAAACAAACAAAAATAAAATGTTTGAAACAACACAGACTGCCTGTCAACAACCAATACCTAATGTATCAAAGTTTGACGCTTTTCTAGTATAAACAAAATAAATCACGAAGGACAATAGATTGACAAACAAGTATAATATTTCCAGTTCAGTGAACACTAATGATCCACACTGTATATTGGAATCATGCTGATAAATGACTAAATAGCATGCTCAAGTTATGTTTCATGTGCACTGCACATCTGTAGGTCATGAGTTTCCTATACACCAAGTCTGAAATTGATACATTGAAACTTTATTGAGACAATTGCCGAATAAAAAAGATGTGAAAAAAGGAGTTTACATCTAAAGAACGAGATCAGATGTTTGTTTGAAATATTGTATCGGTCTCCTCATTCCAATGTATAAGTGTGACCACTTTGAAATTAATCTGCCAAACAGTAACACTATTTGACCCATTAGTGCAAACCGTAACGGACAGTGGGACGAACGGATGAACACAAAAAGTCGCACAGACAGTCAATCGCTCCGGACAAAGCTTGGGGAAGTACTCATTAACGAACAAGAGCATTTCACAGACTGTGTTGCATGCGAAAGTCATATAATAAATGAGAATACAGAAGGACAAACAAATACACACTCCAAAATCAGCAAAATTAGCATGCTTAAGATATGTTAATTGTGCAATGCACATCTGTAGGTCATATTAAATTAGCTAAAATCGAAGTTTAAAATGGATATAATGGAAATTAATTGAGACAATGGCTGAACAAAATAAGGAAAATGGAGATAACTAAAATAAGCAGACAAGAGTCCAAGTATTTTGCCGTTCTCCTGATAACAAGGTATAAGTGTAACTACCTTGAAATGAATCTGCCAAACAGAAAAAACGTGTTGCACAATAAATGCAAACCCTGACGGACGGCCGAATGCACATTTAGACAGACTGCTGGCCGGACGCCGGATAATGCCTCCAAGCTTTAAAGACAGACAACACATAAAGTGTTTATAATAGAAGACTGGTTTCGATGTGTCATAACACGTCTGTGTTTAGGAAAAGGTTAACACATGTTATGGTATTTGTAATATATTTGTTATCACATATAAGCCGCATCTTGCGATTTGCAGTTTAATTGAATCCATGAAACGTGACCGTACAAGGTAAATTAACAAATACATGTTTAGACTGCATTCTAGTTTATTTGTCAACAGATAAATCTAGGACTAGGTTACATTTTGACGGATGTTGAGTCTTTAATTTACGCACATTCGAATACATTATAATTTAAGTCCAACAATCGCTAGAAGCTTGTATGTATGCTGAAATTATTCTCTAATTTGAAGATTTACTTTTCCTAGTGGAGTCGACATGCTGACAGACAGACAAACGGAATGATGGAAACATATATTCTCCAGCGACATATGACATACTGCGATACCGAAATAAAAGGGGAAAATGTTAAACGAATATTTGTAGGCAAATGGTTTTCTTTCAAAGCATTGTTTGAAAAGGTGGAATGGCTCATTGTCAGCAATTGCTCCGTTTCCAAAAACATTTTCAATATTCGTATGTAACGTAGTAGTAATAACGTTAACAGATCAACCATTTTCCACATACAGTCGCTTTTTGGCGCATGTGCAGCTGACGGTCTTTGAATTCATCGTGACAAGAGGTGAAATTGCTTATCGTGACCCATTTCCTATTTTTCCACAAACGTTTCAACTGTTTTCAATAATGACTGTCCATATTTCCCCCTAGATGTAAGGCAAAATTGCTTGTTATCATTCATCTGTTGCATGTTATTCAAAATGTGTCTGAAAAGGGGGAAAGAGTAAAGGAATGTCTGTAGTAAAACGTTTTAATATATTAATTATGAAAATAATTAATGTGAAACGGGTTTGAAAGCATTGTGTGAAAGGAGGAATAGCTCATTGTCAGCAACAGCTCCATTTTCCACAATATTTTCAATATTCGATTGCTAAAGTATCACGGAAAGGGTTCAACTATCATGTAAACGATGTAACCCTATCCCGCTTAAAGACGCTTTTCACAGCAGACGCCATTCGAAAACAATGTGTCAAAAGGAGAAATTGCTTAACGTAGGCAATTTCTGCTTTATTAGCTCGACTATTCGAAGAATATGAGAGCTTTACTACTCGCCCCGGCGTCGGCGTCGGCGTCGGCGTCTCCGTCGGCGTCCGGTTAAAGTTTTAGGGCAAGTTGGCCTTTTCATTCATAAGTATTTGTGCTAGGGCTTTAATATTTGGAATATAGTTACATCTTATACCTTTCTTCACATTGAATGTTAAAGGTACTGAGTGTGACCTTCTTTTTGGGGTAAAAAACATGATTTTCTGTGGTTAAAGTTTTAGGTTTAAGTTGGATTTTTTTTTTCTCAATAGTTACTTATGCTAGGTAGGGCTTTTATATTTGGAATATAATTACATCTAATACCTGTCTTCATATTGTATGCTGAAGATTCTGAGTGTGACCTTCTTTTTGGGGTAAAAGATGTGATTTTGGGTGGTTAAAGTTTTAGGGCAAGTTGGCATTTTCATTTAATTTTTTAATTTTTCTCAATAAGTATTTGTGCTACGGCTTTTAATATTTGGAATGTAGTTACATCTTATACCTTTCTTCACATTGAATGCTGAAGATGCTGAGTGTGACCTTCTTTTTGGGGTAAAAAACATGATTTTGGGTGGTTAAAGTTTTAGGGCAAGTTGGATTTTTTATTTTTTTTTATTTTCTCAATAAGTACTTATGCTAGGGCTTTCATATTTGGAATATAATTACATCTAATACATTTCTTCATATTGTATGCTGAAGATGCTGAGTGTGACCTTCTTTTTGCGGCAAACGACATGATTTTGGGTGGTTAAAGTTTAAGGGCAAGTTGGCATTTTCATCTAATTTTTTAATTTTTCTCAATAAGTACTTGTGTTAGGGCTTTCATATTTGGAATATAATTACATATAATACCTTTCTTCACATTGTATGTTGAAGATGCTGAGTGTTACTTTTTGGGAATAAATAACATGATTTTTGTTTGATTTTGAGAATTTTAGATAAATTCATAATTTTTGGTTACATTCCTTTCTAATTGTGATCATTCATTTATCAAATATAATTCTTCAACATATCAAACGGGTTTTGCATGATGTCAAACATTTGGTAAACCTTTTTTTTAGGTTTTGCTATTTTTAAACTCGGTCAGTTTTAACATTTGCGTTAAAGTTTCATAATTCAAATCACTTCATACTTCACACAAAATTTTGCCACAATGTTTTCCACTTTTTGTCATAGGTTATCCATTCAATTATGGAGATTTTCTATGTTTTGACAAAATAAGTTCAAAGTCGTCTGCTGCAGACTTGCCGTATGAGGGAAAGGGTTAATAGTACTTAAGTGCAATATAATGAAATAGTGCTTTATGCGAATAAGCGGCATATAGTCGAGCGCGCTGTCCTCCGACAGCTATTGTTATAATTGGATTAACAGTGATTTGCATATTACTCTATATGATTTCTTAGTCGACTGTTGTAGTCTTGTTGGGATCACAGCACGGTCGACGTTAACTAACAAGATTGACATTGAGGTAAATCATAGTTCAGAGTGTGTTCCACTCGTTGGAACTATTTTGTCTCATTAATGCAAGCAGACGGGGTTTCATTATTCGGTCGAACCAATGAAATCATTGTAAACAAGACGGCAAACCAAGCAACACTTTCGCGGATATATACAATTGCGCGGCTTGGTTGCAGCCGTAAGTCGACTTTTCGAAAAGCATGCTATCCCAAAAACTATATTGTGGCTTAATAGATGTATGTTGTTGTCTTTTCGAACTCGGCGGAGGGCTTATAAAATCATTTATATAGCTTAAATACTTATTGACGGTAGGAACTTACAATCAATGTTCAGAAAACAAACAAAAATACATTTTAAAGAAACCTGGTACATTGCCAATGAATCCATTGCCAATGAATCTAAAAAGTTTACATTGGACGTTTAAACCGTGAAATAGTCAAGTCTCTGTCTTAGCTAGGTCTGAAATACAACAGAGGCAACTTTCGCACAAAAAGCTATTTTTAAAATCAATAAAAACTTATACCATTTTTCTTATGTCAACGTGAAACATAGACTTGATATTTGACATGTAGATTTAACCCAATTTGAAGGACTAGGTTGCAGATGTATTAAAAGGCGTTTGCACTTTTTATGTGACAAAAGTGGTATTGATGCAAGACTTAACCTGGGGGAGTAGGTTTCGAATTCCTGTCAAGGCGAAACATTGACATTTTCGGCCTTTTACGTAACATAGATACACACTCGTTACCCTCCATATTTCTTTTTATTTCGTTTGTATAAACTTCCTATGTAGGAATACAATATGTTAATAAGTGATTAACTTGAAACACATGGCAGAAACTGAGCAGATTATTGTGTTTGTCCTTTTGAATTAGTAAATTAAAATGCTGAGTTTGACTGTCCTTGTCATATGTACTTGCCAACTGATAACTTTCAAATTGTCTGGTATACTTCCTGGTCGTTTATGCAGTTGAATTCGGTCAGGATTCAAAGAACAGTCAATAACTCATTTGTTAAGGTTTTCACTATCGATGAAAATTTCTAACTATTATCTTTGCCCAATCAATGTTGTTCCAATTTGTATGGAGAAAGGTTTTGAATTTTTTATGAAGTCGTAAAGTCGAGTCTCAGGTGTTTTAGGTAAAACAATAACACTAACGGACTTTTAATGGTTTCCTCCTTCGCTTGATAATCCTAATATGTAGTGTGGTTGATGTTTTAAAGCAACGAAAACGGAAAACGCCGTTAATCTTCAGAAAAAAGCAACGAAAACGGAAAACGCCGTAAATCTTCAGAAAAAAGCAACCTTCTACGAAACTCTCATGCAGTTCACGCGTCATACGTTCACAAAGATATGTTGATGTTGGTCTGTTGAGTATTGCGGTGTACAAATGCACCGTTATAATTCTGTAAAATAATTGGAATATTTTAAAAGCAAATTTCTTCGGAGTTGTTTCTATTGTGTAAGTGATCTCTACTCCATTCCATTTTTAATCTTAGGCTGACCGCTTTGTGTTAGTTAGGAAGGGACTATCTATTTAACATGGAAGTTCGAACTAAGTGGCTTTTGACAAGAAAGGAAATAGTTCATTAAATTAAAAATAAATAGTGCACAGATACGTTCATACACTGTCAACGACATTATATATAATCTACATGAATCAAGATATGTGTTTGATTCTGTTTTCGGGTGTTCAATAATGAAACGCTTATCATAGAAAGAGAGAATGAAGTAATTAAATGCTGACTATGTTATACTATCTTGATATTAGGGACTATTTGATGTGTTTCATTGTACCGTTTATCCAATTGCCTGTCCATGAAGTTGCCTTTGAAAAACGTTTAGTTAACGCTTTTAATTGTACAGGTTACATAACGAAACAAGAATCGATTATTTACTAAGCATGGTTATGCTATCAATCAAGCGGACAAAGCATGAGTCCCATTTGAGATGGATTATGTTCAGAATACATAAGACAAAGTTAAAGTCCAAAGGTTTCGATTTAAAATGAACATACATGATGAAATACTTAACATGGTTTTTACATGTTTAATTATATGATCAGAGATATTGAAACAAAGTTATAAGATATTATAAACATATAAATACAACAACTGTTGCAACAAAAGAGTTTGGAAACATCAAGGATAAATTAGAGAAAACATGGACGTAGCTCCCTTAAGGCACTGTAGGCACGTGCCTACACACTTTTTCTTAAAATGCCCCAAAATGCAACTGCCGCGATAGACATCTGCGTAATGTATCGAACAAATCAGCCTGCGCTGTCCACGCAGACTGATCCGGCCGACACATTCCGTCTTAGGGGGATTGATGTGTAGAGTAGTTATTCTTGAAAGGCGAAAAGTGTCTATCCGGGTAGGCCTGTGTGGCATGCTTAGGCTGATCCGGGTCGATACTTTACGCAGAGTACACAATGTTGATTTTCTCACGAGACGGCATACACATTGATTATTGCAAAGCTTCGCCCCTGGAAAATATCTATAAACAAAGACGAAAACATCAAGCCCAAAACATGGGAAATGTCTGAAATTAAGTGTGAATGCTCTCTATTTACGCCAAAATGGGCCTGCAAGTGGTATTAAATAACTATCAATACTATTTCCAGTACGATGTCAAAGACGCAGTGTTACTATGTATCGTCCAACGGGACCGTATCCTTCACATACTGTTCTGCCACCTGCTGTTCCGGAGAAATACAATTCGAGGTCGATGCATGCTGCGAGTAAGTACCGACACGTTATCCTTTTTCTAGCTGTAGGCGCATTTAAACGCATCTTCAGCAAATACGTTTAAGACAATATTCCAAATCCGTAACTTTTATACCTGTAATTTAAACTCTCATTTGAAGAGAATTACGACAGTTTGGACTATATATTTTTAACATTGGGGGGGGGGGGAATAACAATAATCAGATTTTTATTAATCGTAATAATCAATATTTCAAATGCAATGGTTGAAACTCAAAGTAATCTGTGTTGTTTTGCAGATTAGACCAGTTTCGGTTAAGTGAATCCATTCAATACATACTCTAATGATTGCCTTACGTGGGCTTTTTAAAAAAAATAAAAAAAAAAGTATCCAATGACAATAGTGTACCATTTGATTGGTGGTTTACGCCTATATCAACGCCATTTTTGTATAACTTGTAAGTTTATCCTGACACAAGCGCATCAGTTATTCATGGGGGAAGTCACTACTATCATTTAAAAAGTTTTAAACATTACACGAGACGGGAACGTACCTAGGTCTCTCGCGAAGCGAAGCGGACACTCTAGCAAAGACACCAATGAGGCCGTTACATTATGACTAAAAGGAGAAAAACTATGATTTGGACGTGAAGCCACAGTAATTTTACGTCACAGAAGCCTAACCCTTACAATGTTAAAACCAATATATTTTGAATATTTTGAAGTAAGGTTAACCAGAGCCGTGCTGAAATTAATTCTTTTATGCACAAACTTTGCCAAAATGTTTGCATGATGTATTAATTTACATCAGAGACTTCATATATCTTTTTTGCAGAGGTGAATAAGGAAACATTGCCACAATAAACACTGTAAAACTTTGACCTTTAACACAAAAATGTCTGACTCGTTAAACGATCTCTTGGAAAATCCCATTACGACGAAAGTTTTAAGCATACATAAATATATTTACACGCCGCTGAAAATGTGTATGGTGAATGTTTAATGCGGATTGTTAATGAAACCGCCCTAAATAAGACCAACTATTGTAGAAAGAAAATTCGGTAACGGTTAATAATCTGATTTCTGTGGTAAGTTGAAAGTATTAGATCTTGGTTAAACACCTTTGTATGTGCCAAGAGGTCAGTTTGACACAATCATGATCATTTAGACAAAGTAACGTGTTCTGCTCATTAAATTAAAAAAATATTGTTTCCAAACTTGAAACTCAAAAAGCCTCTGAATCGTCAGACGCTTCTCAAATTATAACAATATGTTTAATATACAATAGGACAACCACATTCACTGGGATCTACCTTGGTGCTAGTATAGGGACAGTGACTGTCGTGGGCCTTCTGTGTATCTGTCTAGCCTGTATATGTTTGAAAGAGAGGATTTGCAAGAACGCACAAGCAAGAAGTCCATTTAGTGTGTATATACAGAGTGAACAAAGCAACGATCACAGCGGTAAGTTATAATGAAAAAAACAAGAAGATGACGTATTTTTTCTCGTTCGATGAATCTTTAATTTCCATCGAGTGGTTTTAATATTTCCGCAAAAAGAATAAGTGGACATTTTTCTTGTTTCGATGAATCGTGAACAAACCTTTATTGACTGATCACCGAGTAGAAAAATGTTCACGCCGGGCCCCGGTAGCTCAGTCGG
Source organism: Serripes groenlandicus (assembly GCA_031761405.1). Taxonomy (NCBI): domain Eukaryota; kingdom Metazoa; phylum Mollusca; class Bivalvia; order Cardiida; family Cardiidae; genus Serripes; species Serripes groenlandicus. Next base: position 8,230,126 of record JASEVX010000003.1, read on the forward strand.
TAGCGACGCGGGCTGTCAATCCAGGGGTTGTGAGTTCGAATCCCGGCTCGGCCAACTTTCTTTCCGAGGATGGACAAAAGTCAATGCGACATGCGTCATTCATCTTCCACCAATGGGCTAAGTCTATGTGAAAAAGCAGCCAGTTGCTTGGGAAGATTGCTGTGTGGAGGGAGTACTGGTGTGAGAAAACCAGGAGTAGGTGAACTGGCCGGCGTGATATAACTGAGAAATTGTTAAAAACGGCGTTAAACCCCAATCAATCAATCATTAAAATGTTCACAATTGGCGAAATCGTTTCGGTAGATATTGTAGGTGAGAGTCATGCGCTTGATAATAAGCCGCATCTAACGATATCGGGTCTTAATGCATATGCGTACAGTGTAGATTCAAGTGAGGATCCTTTGATAAGAACGAGCAATGGCACCTAAATAATTTCATTGTTTATCAAGAAAAATGATTTAACGCTTATAAAGACTTTATGGCAAGGTGATTAACCTTGGTAAAAAAATACCAATTTTAGTTACAACCGTTTCACGCCAAGCCCTCGATATATCACAACAACACCACGTAGAAGAAGTGTACCTCACTAGTTCTACTCCAATATCACTTTAAATGCTGTCAAAACCTGAGGGTCTTCATGACTTCAAATCGCCGATTATAATTATTTATCGAATCAAACACAGATTCGAAATAGTTTATGTTGTTCAGTAGATTACACAACCATCGTAACTTTATATCATGCGATGCATCCACATCTTGTTGAGTCAGTACGTGCAGTTCACTCGTCGGAAATAATGCATTTTGTTATTTATACATATGAGCGACGCTTCAGGAAAACTAACATTATCGTAAGTTTTACATGTGTAATAGAAATCCTGCCTGCACATCAATGCTTAGGTCACACAGAAGTTACTTTAAATCTTCCTTGACTACTAGTCGAGCGGTACGCAGCTAGATGTAATTACGCGGATCCGCTGTCTGATCTGGACAAACACAGGGTCTCACATGTTTTAAGAGTGTTGTTGGTTAGGCGTCCCTCATTGATTGATTAAGCATAGCGTAATGACAGTACTGGAGTGAAGAACACAACCTCTATCAACCCTTTCCCTCATATAGACGCTTTCTGACGCCTATGCAGCAGACGGCTTTTTGAAAACATAGTAACAAAAGAAGAAATTGCACAAAACGTGCAATTTCTCCTTTTGCCACTATGTTTTCCACGTTTAGTCATAGGTTATCCATTCAAATAAAGAGATTTTCCATTATTTGACAAAATAAGATTAAAGTCGTCTGCTGCAAAATTGTCGTATGAGCGAAAGGGTCCAAACTCCAACGCTGTCTGTCAATACTTTATTACCGGTGCAATTAAGCCAGGAAATAGATACGAAAGTAAGCCCCCCCCCCCCCCCCCCCCCCCCCCCCCCCCCCCCCCCCCCCCCCCCCCCCACCCCATACTAAGTAACTGAACTCATGTTGAAAAAGTCGTTAAAGTTTGACCTAATAAACAAAAGAACGATCCGTAAAGTATAATGTCGTTAATGTTCGACCAAAGTCAAACAAAACAAAGGTTAGTAAGTAATATTGTCGTTAAAGTCCTAACAAATTCAGACAAAATAAAGATCTATAAGGAATACTGTCTTTAAAGTCACACCAGGTTGTGGTTGTTCTGACTTAACACTTGTCCTTGAACAACGTCAGTCTACGAGTGTCCGTCTTATTTCAGGTTTTCCTGAAATAACTGAACCAAAGGGACCTCCAGCATATGATACCCTAGAATTTCCACCGCCATACGTACTGAAAACCGAGCAGCCACCCGACTATACCAGTATAACTGGTACCAGCAGTACACCAACAATACTCGCAGGAAACACATCTCATCCAAATAACCCCCCACTGGTTACTGACCTGCCACCGGGGTATACCACCAACACCACCTGTACAAGTAATACACCAGTTACAATCGTTGTAAACTCATCCCATCCTGATAGTTCCCGACTAGAGACTGACCAGCAATCAAGCTATACCAGCACTAGCAGTACCATCAATACACCAGTGATAAGCAATGTATCAAGCATATTCAGAGAATGCCACGCTCCACTCCGTCCGTTATTGCTATGAGTTGTCTGGCCATTATGCCATTAGAAGCTTATATTGATAAAAGGAAATTAATTCTTTTCGGCCAACTCTGTAGGTTAGATACAGAAAAACGGATTAAAAGTATGTTTACATTTAGACTTCAATCTTTCATGAACAGACCTAGTAAAATACGCGGGTTTATGCCGGACATATTCCGCATTTTAGGTAAATACGGCTTAACCAGAGTATTAATGGAATATCTCTCTCACTCAATCTTCCAAAGCAGTGCCTCATGGAGAAAACTAGTGAATCAAACTGTGACACATGCAGTGGAAGAACAGATGTTTTCAAAAATTGCAAGCAATCCCATTATGAGTAACTTTCAATATATTCACAGTAAATTTATACCATGTAACATATGGTACTTTAGTAGAATATACCGTAAACAACTGACATTTTGTTATACAGTAATACACGTTGTGTCTAGACTCTTTTCAAGAAAGTATGATATTTATTGTCCTCAGTGTAAGATAAATACTAATTGTGAAGTAACACACTTGCTGCTTTTCTGTCCAGATACTGAACATATACGTGAAGAACTGTGGAAAAAATTGTTATCTGCATTGGGAGAAAGCAATTTCCTTATGCTTACCAGCATGGCTCCGCAAGAACAAATTATGCAGCTATTAAATGGATGTTTGTGTTTCACTCTCAGTAATGAATCAAGAGTCGTTTGTTTCAAACAGTGTATAAGATACATCCATAAACTAGCTAAATGCTCTTTGCATTCATGAATCATGGTAATCAGTGTAGACATACTCATATGTGTGTGTATATGTGTATGTATGCGCGTGTATGTATGTGTTTGTGTGTATGTGTATATATGTATATATGTGTTTGTGTGTATGTGTATATGTGTATATATATGTGTGTGTGTGTGTGTGTGTGTGTGTGTGTATATATATATGTATGTATATGTATGTATATATATATGTGTATGTGTATATATATATATATATGTGTGTGTATGTATGTATGTGTAGGTGTATGTGTGTGTATATATGTATGTGTGTGTATGTATATGTGTATGTATGTGTGTATAGTATTGCATACTGCATTGTTTGATTTCACTAATGTTCTATGTTGTCACATGTCTTTTCTATGTTTGTAATGTTTTGTCTTTCGTATAAATTGTATGTATGTAACACTCTCCGTTAATGGAGGCAATAAAGAACTACTACTACTACTACTATCTCTATCTGCTCAGCCGCCACCGAAATACTCGGAGAATCCATGCAATACAAATATATAACCGTTCGTATGGATAAGTGAACCCTTTAACAAATTTCGTTAGAGATATCTTCCTTGAAACATCCTCTTCCCCTGGTACACACGATATGAATGTCATATAACTCCGTCCAATTCTCCACGTCCCTCGTAGAAAAATAGCAAACCCGATCTCACTACAGCATCATAAAAGTCAGAGGACAAGATCTTATTAGGACAAACTACATGTAACAGCCAGAAAAATATTACGTTTTCTATTTCTAAAATGAAAAAATGCAGTATTTTCAGGCGACATTGTTGCCTTGCAAATTCCCCATATACAATATCCATATTGTCCGGTGTACGTCGTCCGCCGTGCGTCAACATCTTCTCCTCTGTAACCAGTTTGGATCAAACTTCACATAAAGAATCCTCTTATGTCCTCACCATAATTGTTTCAAATTGTGTTGTGTTTCCATAGCAACACAAATAATGTTCTTCTTCCAAACCAGTTGGCCAATTTTGTAGAATGTCCCTTGTGTCAGCCTCAGTCAGATTCCCTCATGCCATGTTGATTGGTTAAAAAAAAACATGACCGCCAAGGGGTTGGGCTGTTTTGCCTTAGATGGCTATAGTGAACAATTAAACATCTTCATATGCAAAAGTATGTGGTCGATTTCTAAATAAATATGTAGAAATGTTCCTTATGTGACCCTCTTTGAGATTACTTTAAACCATCTTAAATGGTAAAAACGTAGCCGCTAGAGGCCTTATATAGCTATATTGAACACTTTAAAAATCTCCTTCTACAAATGTCCCGTGCCGTTTTTCAAATTACTGTGTAGGCATGTTCATTGGTTGACCAGTTATCTTCAAGCCATGTTGATCGGACTAAACAAAACGTGACCGCTAGGCGGAAGGCTGTTTTTTGCCATACATGGCTATAGTGAATACTTTAATATTTGTAGAAATGTTCCTTGTGTTACATGTTGACTGATTCAATCAAGCCATGTTGATTTACCGAAAAGCGTGGTCGCAGGTGTTTTGCCATATATGGCTATAGTTAAACCTTTAAAAACCTTCTTATCCGAAAGAATCTGACATTCTGTATTTGACACGTCGGAAACTGGGGTTTATAAAGTTACATCGGACGTTAGTGTCGTGTATTTGACACGTTGGAGCCTGGGGTTTATCAAGTTACATCTAACGTCGTTCTCGTGTATTTGCCACGTCGGATCCTGGGGTTCATCAAGTTACATCTGACGTTGGACTCGTGTATTTGACACGTCGGATCCTGGGGTTCATCGAGTTACATCGGACGTTAGACTCGTATTTTTGACACATCGGAGCCTAGGGTTGATGCTGATCTCTGAATGTCGGTTTAGTGTGAGAAATAATCAGGAAACAATTACTCAAGGTTATTCATTTGGAGGGCCTAAGTAGAAAGCAGCTGTCAGAGAAATGCTTGCCTTGGTCCGAATTTAAGATCTCAGTCACTGAAACAAACATTTTACCAGATCGCTACTGATTTAAACAGAGTATTCACGTTAGCTCACATTAAACATCAAACCTTTACAGGACCCTGTCAAATAGAACCATCCTTTTGAGAGTTTTTATTATAACTTAATAGAAAGCATAGTACATATAGCAAGTTTCCTTTACAGGGTAGCGTTATTCGCAAATCAGCCTTTTGAGAGTTTTGAATTATAATCATGTAACAAACATGGTACATGTCGCAAGTTTGACATTCAAACACATACCGTTACAGGGCCAAGTCACACTGGAGATCTTTTAATTATAATAAAAAAGCAAACACAGTTTACGTTACAGGGCCGTGTAAAACAGAAACAAACCTTTCGACACTTTCAATTATAATCAAATAGCAAACATGGTACATGTAGTAAGTTTACTGACATCCAAAGACATACCGTTACAGGGCCGCGTTAAACAGAAACCAGCCATTGTAGAGTTTTACATTATAATCATTCCTCAAATCAAACACATACCGTTACAGTGCCGCGTTAAACATAAAAAATCCTTAGGAGAATTTAAATTATAATCAAATAGCAAACATGGTACATGTAGTAAGTTTACTGACATTCAAACACATGCCGTATAGGGCCGCGTAAAACGGACACCATCCTTTGGGTATTTCAACTATAATCAAATAGCAAACATACTATATGTAGCAAGTTTTAACATAACTTGTATAGGGCTGCGTCATACGGAAACCATCCTTTTTATTATCAGCCATTAATAAGTCGGTTGACGAAAACCAACCTTCTGAGAGTTAGAAATCAATGGCAATTACGACTAATTAGCGCCGTTAGAACCAGGTCATGAGATACCCTAACCGTCGTAGTGTTTTTACTTTAAACGATCGTCATCAGTCCGCGCCTCTGTGTAGTCAAATCACGACTATCCCTGTTCGCAGTCTAGTCGTACACGCATCTCAGAAGTCTCTCTCGAAGAGTTATGACCGTAAAGTTACTATATAAGTGTATAATTTGGTCATAAATTATATTTATGTAAGAATTATGCAGGTCGATTTCCACCTCGGTTTTAGATTAGAACCATTCTCAATGGTAATGTAATGGTAATGGTAATGGTAAGGTAACTTATGTAATGCTTGTACGACTCTTTAGAAACCGAGTAAGATCATGAGCAATCGACATTGAGACACGTGTTGAGACAATGATTGAAAAGTCTCCGAAGGTCGGATTTCGTACGGCGTTATCCTAATGGTTTGTCTAAAGAACAGGATATTCTACGTTACACATTGTATATATGGTATTATGTGTAGGCGTTCTATGCCAAAGCTTACGTAGAATACTTAACATAATAGTTAACATTTGTAAACAAGAAGACCATGATGTCCCGAAATCGCTCACCTGATTTAATATAAATCACAGTTTTCAATGTTGTTACGATGTGCATACAAGGAAAACAAACAATGACCCCTTGCGGTTATATCTATCAATTGATCTTGATACAGGGTCACCCAAGTAACATGAGTGCCAAATCATTTTAAAATCAGTCCTATAAGTTTGTACTGACGACGACGACGGACGATGAGGGATCACAAGAGCTAAAACCATAGTTCAATCCGTCTCATAATCTCATGTAATCACGCCACACGTATTTAAATCACATCAAGCACAAACCGACCATCGGGAACTTGTTAATGTAACAGGATCTGGATTAGTCCGCCTATCCGCACTGTCCGGTATGTATCTTCTATGTTCCCATAGTCGTACATACATCCAGGAGACCTCTATATAATAAGTTAAAACCAAAACCGACGATACAAAGTATGGAAACTTGACTCACTTTAATTTAAATTCAACAAATCCGAATGTCGGTTTTCCTGTGTTGCGTGGTTCGTTTGAACTACTTCCATGATCTTACCATAAATTTATCACATAAAACGTAAACAATAAAGAAGATTCCGTCAACAAGCGAACCGCGTTGTAAGTCTGCAGCGATGGAATTCACCTGCTTCAGTCATTTTGTTGTGTTGCATCAAACGATAACGGTTATTGTTGTATTTACGTACCGAGATTTCATAAACGTTGATGGTAGATCTATGTTCGGGACTACACTGTTATTGTCTATCAGATGTTAAATACATGTACATTAAAACGTACACACATTATGCTGGGAAGTGAGGGTTTTGGTATGCCTAGGCTCACAAAAGTCTTTACTTTTCGCAGCTGAATCAAGTCCCGAAATCGCATAACGCGCTTCAATGTGTTCATAAGGATAGGTTAAAGCCAACATAGGATGCACGAATGTGTTCTCCAAGATAAGTTAAATGAATGTCAAAACTAAAAATACTAGGTCAAAAGTAAAACAATTATGTCAGTTAAAGTTATAACGTTAAGGTCCTGTCTGGAAAAAAATAATACTTCTTTGTGCCACAAAGTATCATCGGTATGTTGGTCAGCTAAATTGATGTTTAGCACGTAATATGTGGGTATATGTGGTGTTTGTGTATGTATGGCGTTTCTGCTGTTTTCAACAGTATATTATTCATATCACGGCGTTTCCCGGGTGAATTACTACTAGTATCCTGCCGCCAGCGGGTCATGCATAATGTACTATGACCGCAACCCTTAGCGAACCACTACCACTCTTAAGGTAGTAAGCGTCGACTGTAACCAGTATATTATCCAGGGGAGTCTAAGTGTGTTATATGGAATAGTCTTATGCATAAACTACCGAGTAATTACTTTAAACCTGTTTTAACTTGCACAACATCTTGTTTTGAAGTAACTGACTTTTAATAATTGATGTTCTTGTACTTAATAAGACCAAACATATATTTCAGGAAAATGCGCAATTTAACTATATCTCTTAACTACTTATAACAAAATGCAGAAGACGACTTTGAAAACATCTTTTCAAACTTAGAGAATATATCTATAAAATAGTGACAAAAGGAGAATTGACTGATCATGACTAGAACCTTTTCAAAATTCGGCTGCTGCATCAGACAACGTTTATGTGGGAAAGTGTTAAATGTAAATGTTATAATTCCCGTTACATATCAATGATGATTCAAACGTGTTTTTAAAAAATAACTTTTGATTAGATGTTAAAAATGAGTAAACCATGGGTACTAGAGGTACTAGAGGTACATGTAAACCGTTGCAAAAGTAAAATTATTAGATTAACAATGAGATAACAATTAAATGCTAACCTTTTGACATGTGATGGTTAGAAAATCTACCTATAACAAACGACTGAAACACAAACACAGATTGTTTGTGTTAATTCGATTAAAGGGAAATAACTTATATAACACTTCATTAAAAGAACATGTGGTTATCTCTTGTCTACAAGCGGATCTGCAAATATGAAAGTTCTAAGGTTTTGTAATAAGAACCAAGATATATTATTGCCTGCTGACGACTTTTTAAAACATTGCAATAAAAAGTTAAATTTTAGGAAAGTGGATATTCCATTGTTTCCTGACTAATAGTACTTAAAGATGGCGGACAAGGAAGCCCAGAAAATCAGACTGATCTCGATCATTAATAATCACTTGGTCCCGAAGGCTGATGGTGTTCGTGCGATGTGATCCAATACGTCGCTCTACTGTCATCTGTACTCCTCAAATCATTGACGTTGCAAAGGCTGTATAATGGTGGGTAATCTATAAACTGCGTTCCAATACTTATTACTAGTTCAAATCTAGAATGTCACATGATGTGTTCTCATAATAGTTTTAAAACTAGAACTTCTCATGCTCAAATTCGAGACTATAAAACTATGCTAATTTCACAGGGTGCTTTCCCATGCTATGAAACTGTGATAATTCGCAGGCTGCTTTCCCCTACTATAAAACTATGACAGTTTCGCAGGCTGCTTTCCCGTGCTATAAAACTGTGAGTAGTATAGGCAGCTCTTTGCTTGTAAACAAAGATGACGTAATCGGCGGCCATTTTGTTGACCTAGTTACTATTTATAGTATCTCATTTGCATATAAGGAGTGACACAGGAGAGACCGCCATTGTGTTGACCTAGTTATTTGCATATAATGACTGCGCATGCGTGGCAGCCATTTTTTAATCATAGGTCTATATTTAGAATGACATCATAAGTCTATATTTAGAAAGCTTTAACAATGGAGCAAGTGTTTCAGTAGCACCCTTCGGGCGAGACCACCAACGATTTGTCTCTAGCCTTCTACCAATAGATTCTAGCGGGTATGTTGTTGTAACCCTCGAAAATAATGGCGGGGAAATTCGACCTAACCTATGCTATATTGTTTCGGGAAACCTGACACGAGACATCCATACAACACGATATATCCCTTTAATATGTCGTATAGTCGAGCCGAAGCACGCAGTCAAACATGTATGGTAAAGCAATACATTTAACGTCTTACCTCGAGAACGTCCAGAGTTCAAATGACAGATGCGCATGTCCTGACACCACGATCTATTTTTAGACACGTTATTTCACAATCAACATCGGAAACACACCAGGTGTCCGAACAATAGACCATTGAAATGTTAATCTCCTTTAAAGGCGCCATACTGTCTGCGTCTATTTATTTAAGGCCGGAAACATGAACAATGCCCAATTGAAATGTCAAAGTTAATCTCCTTTAAAGGCGCCACAGTGTCCAGCGTCTGTTGATTTAAAGCCGGAAACGTGTACAATGCCCCATTGACATGTTGAAAATTAATCTCCTTTAAAGGCGACATACTGTCTGCGTCTGAACACCTGCAACGAACGTGTTAACACTTGTCCCGAGAATAACCCTTTACATTGCTGTTCAAAAGATGATCAAACCGAAAGTTTGGTCTGTCTGTAAACCGGAAGTGACGTAAAAGAACCATGTATCCCAGGGTAGAATTTATACAGGGAATTCCTCACAACCTAGAGGATGACGCTTATTTAAACCCCAATAAGGGATATATCGTGTTGTATGGATGTCTCGTGTCAGGTTTCCCGAAACAGGTCAACAAAATGGCCGCCGATTACGTCATCTTTGTTTACAAGCAAAGAGCTGCCTACACTACTACTGTGAGAAATTCACAGGCTGCGTTCCCATACTATACAACTGTGTTAGTTCAAACATTATTTAGTATGACAGGGCTAATTCCCATGTAGACAGGTTTTCTGTATGATAGGGCTATTTACACCAGGAAATTTACTTGTGTAAACTGTCAAGATTAGACATGTCCACTGTGATGCCGACTTACTATTTCTTAAGGTCATATCCGCATACAACATATCTGCAGCATAAAACTTTGATCCAGTTTAGGAACAACTATGGAATATTTCTAGAAAACAAATTAAAATATTGTGGGGAAAAGAAAGAAATGCTCATTTCGGGCAAGTTCTTCTTTTATCACTAAGTTTCCAAAAATGCGTCTTCTGTAGATGCACCAAAATGTCTTGGCAATAAGGGAAGGGGTAGTTAGTAATCAAATGAATGTGTCTTTTACAAGCAATATCAACTAGTATTTTAATTCCTAGTTCAAGTACTACATTTATTTACCATGAATAAAGTATTACAGCATATCAATTAAAGACAGACAGACAGAACATTTTATTAATGACGTGTACAAAGTACATTGTTTAAACACATACATAAACATACAATATACATGACAGGAAAATGCGAACAAAAATACTTAATGCGGCATTTATAGTTATGATGAATGAATTAGATATGAAGTAAACATTACTTAAACATGGATTAAACATGATAATTATATAAAACGTTTCGAGGATGAGCAGTGTAAAAATATAGTACTGTTTTTTTAGAAACATTTAACACATTAAACTACATTTAAATAGCGGAATAAATAATGTGCAATCGTGAAGTCAATAATGAGCCACGAAAGAGTGGATGAATGATCATTCAAGCAACCAACAGTTCATGATACATGTAATGTATTTCTCAGAAGAGTTGCCTCTTTAATATAAATCGCAATTTCTGTTAGTGAGTATTTGAGAAAATTTACATAAATGAAATAATATTTTGTCAAGTGCTTTTTCCTATGTTCAATAAAGCATGACCATGAAATAATAAAATGAAATTCGTCTTCAATGTCAATTGATTTACATCAGAAACAGTACCTTTCTTTTTCTGGGGTATCTTTTTTTTTGGAGTAACGGCCAGTTCGTATTCTTAAATTATGAGCAGTCACTTTTATTCTTGTTTACTACATTCTCAAAGATTTTGAAATAAAAGCAAAATCATTTTTTCACCAAATTCAAATTCACAAATCTTATATGAATTCAATACATCAGACGACTCTTTAGATAATTGCCAACTTTGAAGGAAATTATTTTTTATTCTTTGTGAAAAGATGCCTTTAATCCTATTTACATTAATATTGTATTGATTGTCCCAGATGTATTTAAAATCGTGGTTTTTGCTCCTTTCTCAGCATTTATGCGTGAAATGTGATTACTTTAAACTAATTTGATAATGTTTATATATCTTGAAATGTAAAGGGGATATCTACCTAAATTCACCGTAAACTGCTGCAGAACATGATCGTCTTACATTCAAAAGTTTCTTACAAAATTGTAAATGGATGGATTCTATTTCCTTATATTTTTTATATCCCCACATTTCGGACGCGTATGATATAACAGACCCACAAAAGCATCAAACAAGTTCCATTAAGCACATAGGTTCGAAGTTGTAAACATTACAATTATACACAAAAAAAGATTTAGAGTGTTTGTAGCTTAACCACGTAAATACTTGCATTGTAGTGCAAACGTAAGCGTATAGTTTAATATTACCCAAAGATAATTAAAACTAGAACTATCACTGAAGATAATAAATACCCCCTAAACAGCACCTTGACCTACACCATAACTTAATAAGTAAAAGGGCCATAACTCTGTAAAATAACAGGCAATTGTTACCCCTTTAGGATATGCACACTTCCTCTTGGTATAGAAGATTCATGTAAACTTTTATTGAATTCCATCCAGTGGTTTGTAAGAAAGAGGCCGGAAAAATATGGCTTCCGGCCGACCGACTGACAGACAGACAGACATCCCGACACAGTGACTCCTATATACCCCCTCTTCTTCGAAGGGGGTATAATTATCAACTATTTCCATGCTTTGCCCGTTATATGTCAATGTTTCATTTTCCTTAAGCCCAGCTCTTTTTCTGAAAACTATTATCTTTGTTTTTGCTATGTTCACATGTAAGCACTATTAAGAGCAGTAAAGCTTATAGGCTATTCAGATTATTTTGTAATTCATTATGTGTTTTACCGAATACTACCATATCATAACAGTTATACATATGTATAATGTATATCAAATGTAATTTGTTGAAAATAGATAAGTATCACTATATATTTATCTTACTCTCATTATATACTCTCCCTCTCTCGACCCTCTCTCCCTCTTAACCCCCTCTCTCACACAAACACACTCACACACTCATCAGACATGGCTAATGTTAAACAGGAATTAAAATGGAGACAATTACAATTATTTCACTGGATTAAGGTTACTGAATTACACAATGTAGAGTAGAAGTTTATTGTAGTGAAATAAAACACCTCTAGTGGCATCTTAAAGTATAAGATTTAACATTAAACAAAAAAAATTGCGGAAGCCTTTGTCGGATAAACAATGGTAATAAACTAAAAGAAATATTAAAGTTTTATAACAAAAAGCGTAAGTAAATTTGATAAATTGTTAAACCAAATCGAACGTATGCCAATGAGTCATAAGATTACATCATAAAACGGTTTGGATATAAAAATATAATAAATAAACATAGATAAATAAATAAATAAGATATAAAACAAAAAATGATGAACACACAATACAATTGACACGATTTGTATCGGCATTACGTGGCAAGGTAAAACGGAAGATTGAAGCGACAAAGCATTGTGAAATAATAAGAGAATGTAATCCCGTTAATGAGTGTGGGTAACTATTGTAACAACAGAACATTAATAGAACACTTTCATGTGAGACAAGTGTATATAAAGGAATAAAAGTGGGTTAGAGTTATTATAAAACTCTCACTACATTTTCAAAGTTGTCATGAGTAGACTTCGGGTTATGACCGATATACAGCCTATCTCTATATATAGACAAAGAGCGTCAGGCCTCTTCGATTTTGTCGACTTTAATCAAAGAGAGAATCGAAATTGGTAAAGTTTGTGGTGATCCCATTTACAAATATAAACTGTATTGGTGTCGGGGTCTAAAGTGATCCCTCCTGGCCATGACCCTTCTATTGTTGTGTGAGAGACTACTTTCCCTAATCATTCATACAAAATACTTTTTCGTTGTCCGCATCAGTTATATATATTCTTCCAGGACAAATAGCGAGACACAGAATAACCAAAGAGGACACAAATCATATAGGCAGTGTTTCTCCGTTTTTTATAGATTTAGCTTTAGTGTAACATCAATAAACAATATTCTACGTTTCCATGGTAACGTACCAGTTATGCATTGTGTACCCGGCTCTGTTTGGTTTGTTACAGGAAAATCTCTGGCGGACATTACATCCTGATCAGTGGATTCTTGTTTAACCTTTATTTCTGTAACATCCTAAGGTTGAGACCCAAATCGTATATAGCGTTGTAAAATGTTAGAATCAACACTGAATAGTTTAATACAAGAATCCATATATACAACAATCATTCTGATCCAATCGTCTTTCACATAAACTCTATCGACCATTGAAACTTCCTCTCGCTTAAACTTTTCTCTTTCTCTCTTTCCTCATTGTCCTTAGAAATTCCTTTCTCCTTGATTCTCGCTCACTCCTCTTACTCTCCAATTCAACCAAACCATGGGATTGATCATGCTTCTCATAACAGTCACCACACAGATATTTGTTACATAAATAACATAAATATAAAGCAGATATTTGACTACAATTTAACACAAAGCATATATCACAGAAAGCGGTGAACTTGGTTTGTTTATTCCCCTCTTGTAATTCAGATTGAAACGTCTCTTCTCTAATTTCATCGAGTTCATGACCATTAACATCGAGATCAACTTGACCGGACCTGTTTGTTTCAGCCGCATCTATGGGAGTATGTGCCATTTTACTGTAAAAGAAAATGCATGTAATTAATTTACTATGATCAAAGTAAGATACACTATAAGTTATCTTTGAAATTCAAACTTACAAAAGTACCAGTAGATTTATATAATGTGTCATGATTTTGACCGGTCATAATCATTTTTAGATTCCAGTAACATGTAGAAAGCTGATACAATATGAATGTTTAACAGAAGCTATACAATGTAAGACTATTAACATTAAATGCGCCTTGATCAAAGAAATGAACCATTGGATATTTATTACGACTTATGTAGATGCGGATCTGCCTTAATTACCTCTTTTGATCTGTTATCAAAATACACTAAATCATCGCACACAAATTCACCACAGTGTCGATATAATGACTGAAATATAACAATTAAAAGTAATCAAAACGTGTTTTAATGAGAAAACACAGAGAATTATGTCCTGTTATACTTACTGTTTCAAATACAAACACTTAATTTATCAAGTTCTAGTGTTCACTTTCTACTCTGACTTAAAGGCTTTCCATTTAATAATACGTGTTTATATAGTATATAATAAGTCTTGTTCTAAATATTACCAGTACGTATATCTGTGTCAGTTGAATTGTCGCAATCACGTGACTGGTAAGGCGGTGAACACTGAACACTGTATGAGCCCGTTCATAAGAAAAGTTACAAGTTTGGTTTTGTGAACATTGTAGGTCCATATCAGTATGTGCATATTCGCAGAGTGATCAGTATCTACTCTGTTCACATATAAAAGTGTTGGAAACTTCTGAGTAGATGGACAAAGTGATCTGAAACTACTCCGTTCATAGACGTACTCAATTTTATATTTCGTAATATTCTAACATTGTTAGTATCATCATGCACCAGTAATGAGTATTTTATCTCAGTCAGATCTACTTTATGTTTATCATAACAGTTAGTGGGTCTGGCCTGTCGTGCATATTTTTATATGAGTCGACAGTAAATGAAATGTCATTTCTATCCTCCATTTACAGGATGTATCTACTGTCTAAACACAAACACTCGTTTGTATCTTGCCTAGAAATATATTAAACAACGATATATACATGCTCTAAAGTTTATTAGTCTGTAGATAAATCAATACTTGTAAAAAGTGACCAAAGAAATGCACTCTTAGTTACTTACCCCGTTTAATATTTGCTTTCAACAAGATGTCAACCAATGGTGTGCTTATTGAATCGCTGAGTGAATCTGGAATGAAACCTTTAATGTCAGAATGTCTCAAAATGAAGTCGCAATAAAAAATGTGAGTGTCAATGTGACTTCTACCATTGCAGACTGACAGCCGGCCTTTTCCCAATGATAAAGACACTTGCATGGCAAACAGGGTACTTTCATTTTTAAAAAAAACCTTAACGTGTCAAAAGAGGGGAATGCGACATATTATCAGGACAATACAAGAGAAAGTTGATGCAACGCATCAATGTCGCCGGAAATCCATACTGACGTTATGCATAACACTAACATTATAGTAGTTGAATAAACAGTTATCAACTGAGGGGCATATTGGAACATCAGGGGTGGGGTCAATTGAAAATGTATCATAACTTGCATTGTTTTGTCAACGAAGTGAATGATAATTGAAGCCTTTCATTGTTTATGATCAATCTCCATTCCAAAGTAGGTTGACCATACACACAACCAACTAATTATTGATCATAAACAGTAATTGAAATGAGTAATCTTGCCAATCATTGGTCTTAGTATGTATACAGTGCTTTCATTAAGGAATAATTATAAGATTTGTGAATTCCACATACACTTTTCAAGATGTTTGTCAGAATATTTGAATTTTATTATTTTTCAATAAAACCACAAAACAGACAATTTAGGATTTGCATGCAATAGCACGTCATTTTACCTTTCCTCTTTTAAAGTCAACAGTGGACACTTTTGCAGCAATCTACTTTAACACAATGAGATAAGGGTTAAATCGCTGAAGACATGAGTTTTCTCTTTTTCTCAAGATGATATTAGCTTGGCATCCTAATTATATCATACTTTAACAAATGTTGAAATGTAGTTCAATATTTATAAATTAGACCACCTTCGAAATATAATATCAACTAAACAGTTAAATCTCATTGAAATTGTTGTATAATTTAAACTTAATTTCGAACATAAACTGAGCCAGGGTCTTTCAAATAGTAATTTGAAAGACCCTGACTGAGCCCTACAACATGTTAATTTATTTTAATTCTTTCCTTCCTTTTTCATAATGAAAATAACAAACTACTAATTTTTTTAAATTATATTATGATGAGCGCCCTTGTGTCAATGACGCATAACAATATGCAGATCGGAAGCAATATGCCTTTAGGGAATTAAATGACACATTTAAAATTGTCAAGGACGAAATGATTTTGTACGAAAGACCCGATTCTTTCTTATTCGCAGAGGTGTCGTTCTTGAAACTCTCTTTATAGGCAGAGAGTGTTCGTTCAAAGTATTTTTTCTATTAAAACCAGTTTTATCTCGGTTTGTTCTGTTTTTCATTTGTTTCGAACCAAATAAACATTTTAAATCGCATATGATTTACTATTTGTAAGTGAGTGTAAAGAGCGGCTCTCTGCAAAGGAGATTGATCTACGCAGTTGGTATTCGCGAGTCACGCGATCAACAGTTTTAGCTTAGAAACAGTTCATATTTTAGATATACATGGATACACATTATAAAATCCCTTCTTCACATATCAAGACATCTCTTTGAACATGAAAATAACATTCAGTAAGTTAAAATTGCCATTAGAAGGAGAATATTCGACTTCATTTTCATCAGCAGGTGCGCGTATGTAAACAACATAAGACTGTGCGACGTAAAGGTTTGTAGTTATAGCCTTTTGATTACATGTAGTATATAGTGTAAGATACAGTATTTCATTCTAGCAAATAGGACTGTTTTGTCTTCGTAAATAAAGACAAAAAACATAAATGCGAGTCAAAATAAAGAAACTGAAAATACCTAAAACATCGGAATATTTATTTCATTTTAGATGTGTCATTTCTTAGTGTTTTTAAACAAACACAATTGTAATATGTTCAAGACATCTAAATGTGTTTCTTTCTAATAATAATCCACCCTCCCATGTGATTTCCGAAAACCTAATAGAAGTCGCGGGCTTCTGCCCGGCGACTAATAATGAATCTAGGCGCTTTGATACCCTGTATCTAAAACGGGGACAATGTGACAATAAGGGAGGAGTCATGTTTAATGTGTGTCTACAATGCGTTGCTATAGTGATGGATAAGAAGATACACGTGAGTCGTATTTACTTATGAATTTATTTTATTAAATGACGTTTTATTAACACTAGAAGATTAGCTGAAAATTTAACTCGACTTAATAAGCATTTAAGTTTAGATTATAGTTATGGCGTTTTGGGTACTTGTTACAGTAGGCTAGGAGCGGCAAGAGAAGGTAACTCGGTTACTATGATATTATTGGAATTGTGATGTGTAAACAGGATTATATCCTAACCAACCATTCTGAAAAGGCTATATTTTGAGACGTAACAATATGTAGTATACCTTTCAATGCTGATGTTAAGGATGTGTTTCGTGAGTAGTCAACACTGTAGAGCCTGATCAGACGGTGCAAATGCCTGGTTCGACACTGTTGTTACGTGTACCGGCATTAAGGCATCGCGGGTCACCCATCCAGGAACTAACCGCGATGAACGTTGCTTAACTTTACGAAAAGGTAAACCACTCGACCGCGATAAACGTTGCTTAACTTTACGAAAAGGTCAACCACTCTACCAATGTCGCTATAAAAGCCGGCTTCCACAGCAAGGCTGTAGAAATGATATGTTTTCCTATACCCCGTTCCCGTTACATTCCTCCCTCTTACTTTTGACTTCGACCCAAAGTAACACAACTGAAATATCTTGACTTTCGAAAAGCCATTTTCCCCGTTACATTATTAAGAAATAAATCATCTAACATGTTTAATGGTTTGCCCGCGATACGATAATCAACGAATACATGTATGTGTTAGACGACTTAAACGAAAAACGAAGCTTTATTTTCATCTAGTACTTAATTTATAACCCATGGCCGTACTTCAATATATATCTACGAAAACAAGATTAATATTGAAGCTTATAAACCGTTTAATACAGGTACGCAGATCTTGTCGTTGGCATATAAACCATTCGTTATAATATCACGTTCGTATTTACTCATTATTTGAATTCGCAAAATACTTTTGATCCGCTTATCGATCAATAAACTAAAATTGTTTAAATTGTTGATATGGTAAGCAATCACAGTTCTCAAAGATTTGACTGCTACTATGTGTCGACCTGTCTTAATCTAGACAAGTCGTGTTTGATAACGTTTATCTGTCGAACCGAGTGAAAATGGTAGGACGTTCGTTGCGATAGACACTATAATGTGATTCAGATAATAAAGGTATATGGTTCAATGTCTGAGTATACTAGAAGGTCAAGAGTTCTAAATATGAGTACATTGTATCCACGCTTGAGTACTTTTTATCAATTTCAACAATATGTTTGAACTATCACGGCGAAGCTACAACGGGACATATTGTAGTTATTAAAGGCTAAAGTTGAAGTCTGAACAAGTCATATAGAAATATCCTGTTTGGCTTTATCTTTTGAGCTGAACCGTTTTCAACAAGTGTAGGGCTTTATAAAGGGGAAACTAAAACTGAATAGCTTGTAAATCTAATGGCATGGGTTCAACGTTTGAATATATATCAAATATCAATAACTGTGTACTACCCTGTACTACATTTCTTTGCTATACTTTATGTCAACATTAATGATGCAAAACCAAAGTGTCAATAGGATCCCAATTGGCCAGATGCATAACTATATATTCATAAAAGTTTTCATAATGTGACCAACGACTTTCGTTTCTATTATAATGTGTATGTGAATATTTCAACCTTAATATAACACTGGCATTTAGGTTTTGAATTTATTTTAATTTTTATTTACAAATTTAAAAGAGGACCACCAATGCAACATTCCTGTTAGAAATATTTCATCCAACGCTTATCTTTTTATTTTAAACTGTACTTTTAAAACGGAGTAACAAATGAATTGTCTTTACCGCTCTTTACATGTTTCGAAGATACCCGAACATCCCTCAATTTCGAACACGGAGGTTTAAGCTGGTCCTAATGTTGGCAGTACTCAACGTTTTAAAGATTTACTTTAATGTGACGCTGTCCATAAAAGATGAGTTCAACATTAGTGTATTTGAAAACATTGATTCCAGTGATTCCATACCAGACATGGCCTAAACTTACATTAAAACACAAACCTACACCAGGATCTAAGGATGAAACTAGTCTCAGCAATGCTCTTAAATATTCCACATACATGTATGGTGAATGGTCTCTTTTGTTTTTGTCAATGAATTCAACAACAAGCTCAATGCTAGTCTAACATAGTATCTGATGACTATAAAAAGAAACACCATCTACACTTATCACACGGTAAGTATTTGACAGACCTCGTCTTATAAACACCGATACCAATAACGGTTGACAAGTAAGCAAGTATGGCATTTAAACAATGAATCATATACATGATCAATACATGGTAGCTTATCGCCATGTATCGTTATAACAATGATACTGACAATTATGCTGATGATTCATGTTTTAAGCATTCCTTTTTAGTAATTTGGCGACTAGTGATACAGCAGGTGAGAAGATTAGCCTATCAGAAGCGAGATTTCGGTCAATCTTATAGTAATGTTACTTGACCACAATGCGTCAAGGGCGTTATCTTATACAAAGATATATAATAAAAAGTATTTATAATATTTGTTTCTAGAAATATACTGAATGGACGAGACAGGGGTTCGAACTAACGCCCACTGGATTCATAGCTAAAGTCGTTACTGACTGATCTGGTGGAACACGACATTAAAGATGGTGCAATTAATTAATCTCACTTAGAAAACACTGATAATTTACATTAAGTGACATATCGAGTACATCAGAGTCGGTCCAGCATTCCGCAAAATAAACAAACAAACAAACAGTTCCATGACAGGATCGTTAATAAATGATGATTAAACAATTAATAACGGCTATACACTTTCTTATTTTAAACATATGTAATAATTCGGAATACTTAATTAAGGATAAAATAATAAAACTCTTAATCAAAACTGTAACAGAGATGCCACTATTAATAGTGATTTAAATGCTGGTGTAATTTCTACGAATAGAGACTACATCAGTCGTAGGCATTATAATATAACAGATTCCGATTTTATACCAGGAAATATGCCATATCGTCCTGAGTGAAGACGTAAAAAGAGTTAGTGTTTGTTTATTGAGTCCATATACCCAAATACACATATAGTCGGATATATCATTACAGGGTTCTACAAACTATATGTTCGTTATCTTTAAGTCTCCAATATGGACTTGACATATTGCGAAATGTTTTTTTCCCCCAATAATATAATGCATAATTCCAAATAAATAAATGCTAAATTGTTTTTGATATATGAACCAGGTATTTCCTATTTACAATGTGTCTGTTTCATGAAAATAATAATATACATAATGTGCAATCTAAATGTTTAAATACTACAATATTGACGTGATATAGTATAGTGATAATTGGTTGTACGTCAGGCAAATTTAGAGAGTGGACACTGTTAGTACAGTTTTGGCCATTCCGAGGGACATAAGTGTGTAGTGACTACGATAACATGGCAAGTTATTGAACCTGATCAAGATATTCTGCCCATTAACATATTGTCTAAATTTGGTGATGATCGGATAAAGGCTTCACAAGTTATTTAGCTGACAATACCAATTTTAGGTAATTTCTATAATTAAAGGGCGATATTATGCCAATACACATTATGATCAAATTTGGTGATGATTAAACGAAGGCTTCTAGAGTTATTGAGCTGACAAGACCAATTTCTATAAATAAAGGGCAATAATATTTTGAATACAGTGACAAAAGAAGAAATTGCTCAAAATTAGCAATTTTTCCTTTTGCCACAATGTTTTCCTCTTTAAGTCATAGGTTGTCCATTCAATTATAGAGATTTTCTATTTTTTGACAAAATACGTTAAAAGTCATCTGCTGCATATTTGTCGTATCATGGAAAGGGTTAATCACTGTGTAGTGGACATGTACTAACATAATATGTTTAAACTTTAACCTATATGAATCCATAAAATCTTGTCGTAATTGAAGGTAGAAACAGAGTCAAGTAAATTCTGATTGAGAAGAAACTGTTTTCACCAGTCTGCCTTTGGTGCGGGTAGTCCAACATGTTTTTGGACTGGGATGCGGGAGGTCGCAAGTCAGATCCCCAGTTGGGTCAAGCCAAAACCTTAAAAAATGATAGATGTGACTGCCCTTCTTGATGCTCAGGGTTGCTGGGTTAGCATTACAAATGACTGGCTGGTGTCAGGATAAATGGACCAGAAGTACCCAGTACACGCCATCAGATAACTAGAGAATTGTTGAAAACGGCGTAAAACATTTAAAAACACACCAAACAATGACACAGTTGAGAGACATAGCCAGTACAAGAGGTAGCAATGCCATAAAGCCAAAGTGTAACCGTACGGTGTCAGATAAAATTTACTACTTCGTCATAATGACTGCTCATTGGTTCAAACCAGTACAAATGGACAACTTGGATAGAGAATTGTCTTTTCTACAGATCTGCCAAGGTTCATTAGATTCTACACATTCACACGGATGGACCCACCAATTGATCACTTATAATTAATAAGCTGATCCATCGGTTAAATAAATAAAAATTGGTATTAACTACTAAATATAAAGAAATTTTATCTTTATCCATATTAAAAGAAGTAACAATAACAAAATCTAAACCATCATTATAATGTCTTCCTCAAGGCGACACAATATTACAACATACATGAACAGAGAATATCTTCAGTGGTTCTACTTATCAGAGAAGCAGATGAACGAACGACGAAACATACTGTTCACAACTTCAGACTTGACTTCAAGTGCTTAAAACATTGGGTACGAAACGGAATCCTTGTTTCATTTTAAGCATTAAAAAGCATTGGACATGGCTGACATGGAAAGAATGTTGCGAGGTGCTTAAAAACTATTTATACGGGTAAATAAATCGACGGCGAAGCCGGCGATGTTTCCCGTCAATAGGTAATGTGTATGAGCTTTGCAAAATTTTGCTATACCGTCTTTCCAAAAATTGTGTCCAGAATAGATTTTTCGATGTAGTCACGATTCTGCTACAGTGCTACGTTTTGATTGGATGAAAAGAAAATATCGAAACAAAAAAAACTTCTAGAGAAAATAATTAAATATGATAATACGTACTCGATAAAGGAACGAGCACAAGTAATTTTATGTGTGATAATTTCCGTTTAATAACACTCGTCGTCTATTTCTAAAACGAGTTCAAATATTACTCGTAAGGGTTTTTTGACCTTTGACTTTCCAGAAGTCCAAATTCCTGTAATATGGCGTCATATTATGACGTCATTCTATTAGTGGTGCAGAGGTAGAGCGTCGGCCTCTTGTATCAAAGGTCCGTGGTTCGCGTCCCGTGATGAGCGGGATTTTTTTCACACAAACGGCGTGAGTACTGGTTAAGTCTCCAGGAAGCAGACATCGAGCGTGATTAATATAAGCTGAAAGCTTGTTTTTGTTTCACAATCGATGTTAAATAAATAAGTTTAAACTAAATGAACCAAAAGGAAAACGACAGAAAGTATAGGAAACGTTAGTTTGACTTGTCACAAATGTAGTTCCGTGAATTATGGAATCGTTTTATTTGAAGTACTTTATGAAGGGCAAGTTGATTATTTGTTGTACCTGTCATCATAATTTCATGGATGTAAAATATTGGCTATATTTTAAAGTTAAATATAATCTTAACCTGGTGATGATTATTTATTGTCTTTGCTTAGGTCGGTAGGACTCGTAATTGACGTAAATAACTGATCGTGCAGCAAGCAAGGGGCTAACTGCAGTTCGCAGGGAATTATTCACCGATCACAACATATAATAAATGTTTACCCGAAATAGGTAGCACCTATACTCATATTATAATCATATACTTGTGAGGATGCAGCTCAAACTTACATGATGGCTAGGCAAAACACTCCGAGTCTGCACATTTTGGTTGTCTTTACAAGCATGTTAAACATGAACGGCAACTCTTGTTAACCGGAACATTGCAAATAATTATCATGTTTCGCACGAATATGGTTTCGTGACACAAAGATTAAACAAAACAACATGACTCCCATTGGGCCTAGCAATAAACATATAATGTGACAAATTTGCCTAAGAATAAACTGAGTGACCAGGATTTGTGACAAATGGGCCATGATCAACCGTTTTGAATGAATCACGATAGGCTAGCACCAGCTTACCTGACGGTCGTTGACTTTCAGCAGTTATGGACAGTTTAACACAATAAATCCATTGAACAGTTTTCTAAATGATAAAATAACGGGTGTTTCCTGTATTTTGTTACCAACGAACGCATATCGGATCTACTAGATCGAAAAATGTAATCGAGTCGATACGGGCCAGAGGTCAAGGATCCGCCATTGTTAACGTGGTTAATGAAAAGCTTGAAATTTGAATGCTCTTAGTGACACTGACGTCATTTTTATGGAATTGTTCTCTGAACAGAATCTTCGATACATGTTCAATGATGTAAACATTTGATATACAGTCTGAAATCGGAAAACCGGATATCCGAGTAGTGCCAAGTTGCCCACTGATTTCGTTTTGTAACAAGCAAAAATAGCACCATAGTATATGTGACCTTTGACCCTGACCGTAAGAAGTTTCTAGCCGAAACTTTATTAGTAACAATCCGATACCACAGTAGCACAGACATAATTATTAGTAATCGCGTATCTGCATCAATGATGGAACTATAACGGATGTGAGTAAATTAGTTTGCAGTAAGAAAAATAAATATCAACCGATTTTTCAAAACCGACTATGTAAATATTGTTCGTTGTTGTTGTTTCTGTTAGCATTTTGGCGATTGTCAAACCAATCGCCACAAAAAGTGTTTATGTATGGATGACAGCAGTTGGTAAACGATTCACGTAACCTATGGTTAATCATCCAGTTAGGTTCTTAATGTATAACTCTGTTCTTTACTTTAATATTTGTTCACGAAGACAAGATTAGTATTTAATCTTATATACCATTTAATATAAGTACGCAGCTCTGGTCTTTGAATCTTTAATTTAGTGCAAATTGTTCATGTTTACTCTATACTGTAAATCTCAAATTCTTTTGGCTGGTTTAATAAACTGCGCATGCGTACTTTTGAGCACGTTTTGTAAATGTTATTAAAGGGACATTGTTTAACATAGAACTGTAATAAGCGAACACAATATCAAGGATTGGATTGCTACTATGTGTCAGTCTGTCTCAATTTTGACACATCGCTCAATGTTTTGTCTACAAGCTGTTGCGAATTGTTGCATGAAGTAGCCCAGTGTGATTATCAATTACAAACATGCATGTCACGGTTTTAGATGAAGGTTATCTGTCGATCCGGGTGCAATTTGTAGAACATTCATTTTCGATAAACAATGTCACTTGATTCAGATGATGAAGGCCCTTTTTTAAAATCTGAGTGAACTGTATCAACACTTACGTACTTTTAACAATTTCAACCATAATTCCGTCATACCACAAAGACACAACACATAAAAGGTTGTAAATATAAAAGTACTGCCTTGGAAGTATCAATGTCTGTGTCGATGGTTGGCAATATCCGTTGTACTCTACCATTGCCAACGACAGTTTTGTGATATGAAGGAACAACTAACATTTTACAGGTTGTAGATAATAAAAGCCTTGGTTGGAAGTTTTTATATTTCATACCAATTATTGTGTTGATATGTTGGTATATCCGTTGTACTCTACCGTTTTAAATGGATTCTGCTAGTATGAACGGGACAAGAAGTGTTAAATCCATCTTAGTTGGTTGGCACACATTGTTGTCCGAAGACCGGAGCAGTTTTATTCATAGTATTGAAGTATAAGAGGGAACAAATTCTCCGCTGAAAACGCTGGTCCAATTTCAGAAGAATTCACTCAAACAATGCATGTGTGACTATTTGCTCTGATTGTTCAAGTGTAAAATGTATGACAAGGTGGCTAGGCAGCTTCCTTCTGCCTTTGAGCCAGCTTTGACAAATTCTCATTTAAAACTACTTCTGCAATGGAATCATTTTGTTACTTCGGCCAACATTCTCTCCGACGTTTGACAAAAGACAATGCGTCATTCGTCTTCCACCAATTTGCTAAAAATCTATGTAGAAAAACAGCAAATTTCATGAAAAGAATGTTGTATGAAGTTCTGGTGTAAAAAAGACAGATGAACTGTTCAACGACATATATGACTGAAAAATGTTGAAAAAGAAAGTTTCAATCACTGACAATATTTTACCGATAACAATCAATTTCAACTCATATGTGTTCTATGTATTTATATTTGAATATACAAACAGGTAAACCGTCGACAAAACAAGAGCGCAGATGAATGGAGAATTTAGAGTATGGACGATGTAAAATTGTCAATCAAGCCTAGATTGGGGAGAAATGAATTGCTATTTGTTTTAATATCCCTCTTGTTTCTGTAATTTTGATTCCTTCTGACGTTTTATCGGCTTATAGAGAATATTACGTCCTTGACTTAAGATATGAACTTTATCTGACGAGGTTGGGAGAATTGATAATTGGCTAGACAATTATCACTTCTCTCAGGCGAGTCAGATAATGTTCATGTCGAAAGTCAAGGACGTAATATTCTATTTATCTTGCAAGCACCCGCCCACACCCAATGTCCTTACATGTTACTCATGTCCATGCACTTATAAACGTAAATACAAACAAACCGTACATAAATTTGTAATCTGACGATTATGAAAAAGAGGAGAAGGTAAAACAAAAACAAAACCACACAAACTAGAACAGTGGTCCGAATATTGACAAACATTTATTGTTTTCAAATATATGGAGTTTACGATGACAGTAGTCTAGAATGAAAAGAACAGAACATAACTTAAATTTCTATTGACATTAAGCATACAACCTCATAGTCACATAAAAACATACATATACATGCAGCAAAATTATCACGTCGTTCAATACATACATATCAATAGCATCATTGACGCCGCGCGGAAGCGCGGTGTCAGTATTGGATACGTTTCAATGCTATCGAAAAGGGAGCAACCAACCATTTTTATTGTAAAGAAACACTCCGTAATATTGTTGAAAAAACAACCTTTGTGAATGAATAAATTGTATTCACTGATTTAAGAAACAACAAGATACAAAATATGTACATCTTCTACGGTTATTACAAAACGTTATACACATTTAATTTGTATTTAATAACTGTTCCGCAACTTCATAGGCTACGCTTTTTTTATATGTTGGCTTACGGATTTCACTTTTCCCCAAACTTCCTAGGCTACGCTCTTTTAATTGTTTGGTTCACTGCTCTGACGACTCGATTCATCAAAGCTCAGAAAAACGTTTCGGGGGATGTTTTTTCTTTTTTATTTCTGTTGTATTTCTAAACTTAAAACGTTCCTCTCCATACAGTTCAGACCATTGTATTCTTGCTATATGTTGACTATACATGTGATTTCTTTTAATTTCATAAATGCTCGATTTTGATAATAAATATCTTTATTAAAATTACTTTTTTGTTACCGTTTTTGTTATCATACTTCTGCTAAACTGGAAGAAGAATGGACTTCCCTCTCTCCTTCCAAAACTTGTGTCACACTTAAATTATAACTAGAGGCATAACACCTTAAGTTAATATCTGTTAATATTTCAGCACCTATGCGTTTTGTTTAGCTAATTTATCTAGTTAGAGCAGATTTAAAAACGTTTTTGGTAAAAATTAAGAAACTTCAGCTTGTATGACACATTATAGTTGCAGTCAATGTTAAGCAAACGGTAAACCAAATGGTTTGAAGACTAAACTTGTCCTTTCACGACTAAACTGTACATAGTGACTATCACATAGGTCGTAGCGTATAAAATGTCTAACCCCTATGCCAAAATTGATCCGTTCTGCTCTTGATAACCTTTTATTACAGATCATGGTAGCCAGGTGAGCAATAAAGGCACATCTTGGCATTCTTGTTTAAAATAAAGGGACATTTTGCCTTCTTGTTCAAAATATGTACATCCTGTCCGTTTGCACAGGTTATTTAAACGTACTGAACTGCATCTGCTTCCCTTAAGTCATGCTTTAACATCATGCGCGGCGTCTTTGCTGCTTAGCATAAAAATTCGTCTTCTAACATCTAGTATACATTTTAGTTTTAACTTGAGAATTCTTCTGAATAAGTTTACTTATTTCTGGTAGCCAGTAGCTAGTGTTTATCACAGAAGGCGAGATAGAGAGAGGTTATTTGGCATTTGTCCCGTAATATTTTCCTTATTTGTTTGCAATTGACTAGCATGCATGGTATAGGTACTCAAAAGACACAAGGGTTGATCTAAAAGTAATAAGACGTTCTTCATAATAGTTGTTAGACTTTGAAAAGTTTCGTCTCATATGTAGATTTGCTTTTGCTCTATTTAATGGCGATGCAATATCTTGAATATTTGCATAGGTGTGCTTATATAAATAGTTGCTATGCAAACGATATGGCACAAATGCGTGAAATACCAAGTTCCATTTTAAACTGTTATTATCTCAAACATACATCAACATAAGATAAGATTGCGAAAATGTACAACACATTTATTTTGTGTTATGCTGTTTTAATAACAAAATGTTAATGGTAATGTTTCGTAATGTCCATCAATAAAGAAAATTAGAACGTCATATAAAAGCAATGATACAATTCTCTTGAGTTGGTACAACCTACAACCTAAAGCCTAGGGGTTTGTGATAAATTAGGGATGAAACAATAGGAAATAGAAGATGTGTTGTTGAGGTTACCCTGTTCTCACAGTGTTTTAGAAAACGTTTGCTGCAGAATCATGACATAATAATACGACAAACAAGTTTATGTATGAGATAGTTTGTTATTTTACATGCTTCATGAATAAATTGTCATTTTACATTCTTCATGAATAAATAAAAAAGTTATCCGCATCAAAATTGACGAAAAGTTGATGACGAAGGTATTGACATAATTAACAGTCGATCCTAAACACATTCGGTGTAATAAACCCTTTCACACAGGTTACTTATCTGAAGCAGCTCATTTTAATAATATTTATATTACATATTGCAAGAGGAATTATTGAATAGAGTTAAAAACATTGCGACAAAAGGAAACAGTTTTCATTGTGATCGTGAACTAGATGTAAATGTTAACCCTGGTAAAGATAAATGTCACAATGAGCTGATGAAGAAAAATAAATACCTTTGACATGCCAGGTCAAGATATGTACCAATAGCAAATGGATTAAAAAAAACAATTAAGGGGAATCAACTCATACATAACAAATTCTTGTTTCAAACACAAAACAGGATTATCTCTCTTGTTAAGATGTTGTATTCTCTCAGAATGATGATCTGCAAATAATGTAAGGTGGCAAATAACAGCGGCATTCGGATTTTGGCCAGGGTTAAAATTAGAAAAATGATAAATAGTAAGTTTTGGGTACAATTTTGGATTAATGGTTGATTTTAATGTTTACAAATGTGAAAGGTTGACTCTCAGCATGGTTTTAAATCTTGCGGTTGTACACACTTAACCTTCTGGTTCATATGTTAAGGGCAATGCGTGTGACAAAACTGCTTGCGGAGCTAGGTGTGAATTTAGAGGACAATTTAATACCAGCTTTCGTGTCCAAGATTGCTTGGGAAGGAGCTGGAAACATGCCATTTCTGACTGCATCCACAGATTGCCTATTATTTTGATACTCTAAGCAGCTCTTCCGTTTTAAACCAACCCCCTACTCTTTTGTTGGGTGATTGTTTGAGGAAAGAGTAAAATTGCTCCTTGTGTCCTACTTTTTTCACTTTGTTTCGGATCACTTTTGTGGCCAATTCTTTCTATAAAATTGACTGAGACTGTGAATTCCAATAATAACTCTCGCTCTCTTTCATACAGGAAAATCCTTTTAATAATACCAGAATGAATATTATGAGGAATATTGAGAGAATAAAATTTGCGGTAGTCCCCAGAAAACAGATAATCAGCTTTCAACTGTGGATTTGCTTCCTAAACTCTCATATTGTATCTCTTCAGTGTAAACTACGTCAGACAACGTTTCTCCAGAAAGGCCGCCATTCTCAAATGTATTGTATATACGCAATAAGATTACAACAGCGATGTTACTGCCATGCACGCGTGTGTGATTCTAAAACAGAGATGAATTAGACCCCCATTTGCATGACGCGATTTAGAGTACGATCGATGATCTAATAGATAAACATTCAATTATATCTGGTCCTTTTGTTCTCTAGAAACACAAACATAATGGTTACATATGTTACTTTAATTTGAAACCAAGATCAATTATCTACGGGTCTCCTAAGTTCGTGATCATAAGCTCTAAAATAAACTACATTGTCAAGTAAATTAAACTGTAGACATCAACAAATTGTAACACACTTCTCAATCGACTGCTAATAACAAAGTCATGGAAGAAAAGAACGAAAATAATGACGTTAGGAACTAAGAAATATCACGAAGTTGGAAGGTTCTACGATATAAATAATTACATTAGCGTTGAGACTCCTCGAACACTACCCATATATTAAATACAATTGCGTTAAAATGAGACACTGCTCCTGGTGAGCATTTTCTCTTTTTGTTACAATGTTTTCAAAGACCGTCTGCTACAGATGCGTCAATGTATTCTACAAAATTTAAACTGATACACATTTAGAATGACATGTGAATAAGGGCCCGAATGTCGGATTTCCTATGCAATGTCCGTATCATGCCGCGATTCATGGCAATGGGTTTACTCACCCTATTACTCACGATGCTTGCTCAAATACCAGTCACTATTTATCAAATATGCATTATTGTCCTTTTTCTGGAAGGAATCCAAAGAAGGTAAATTACATATGAATTTAAAATATGCGTTTAAACAAACTACAGGTATTTGTGGTTTTGGGCTTTCTTTATGTATGTGTGGTGAGTGTATATATATATATATATATATAAACATTTGTACATGTATGTAATTATATGTATAATGATGATAATGATAAAAATGTTGGGGATGCTGGTTGTGATGACAAGGGAAATGATGATATTGAAGATTTGGATGAAGATAATGATGACGATAATAATAATGATGATTATGCAGATGATGATGATGATGCTGATGATGATGATGCTGATGATTATGACGATGAATATTTTAATGCTTATGATGATGAAGACTATAACGTTGATCTTGATGGTGCGAATGGAGATAATGGTGGCGTATATAATATGATGATACTGTTGATAACGACAATGATGATGAAGATAATGATGATGATGATGATACTGTTGAAAACGACAATGATGATGAAGATAATGATGATGATACTGTTGAAAACGACAATGATGATGATGCAAATAATGATGATGATGATTATCCAGTTGATAACGACAATGATGATGAAGATAATGATGATGATGATGATGATGATACTGTTGAAAACAACAATGATGATGATGATGATGATACTGTTGAAAACAACAATGATGAAGATGATGATGATGAGGGGAATAAGGACGATTTTTGTGATAATATAATGTTTATGATGCCGGTGATGATGGTGATGATTATAATGATTATGATTATGATGATGATGATGATGATGAGGAAGAGGGTGAGGTTGATGATGATTATGATTATAATGATGATGATTATTATTATAATGAATATACTGATGATGATGATGATGATGATGATGATGATGATGATGATGATGATGATGATGATGATGATGATGATGATGATGATTATGATGATGATGATTATGATGCTGATGATGGTGATGATGGGGATGCTGATTACTGAATTCATTTTTCCTTTCAACGTCAACCATATAATTGCTAAACAGTCCATCAGGAAATGTTCCATATGTTACAGCACCAAGTATGCGTCATGGATATAATGGTGTTAATCTGAAACATGGATCAGAGTGTTAACAATGTTTCATTAGTATTATTACTCAGATGTACTTAGAATGCACCTTATTTTGTTTCAAATTAGATATATGTATGCAATACGAATTAAGTAAATATAATTGTTTCAACCCATTTTGAAATTAAATCCCATTGTTTCGGAATGAATCAGACGCTTAATCATCCATAAATGAGCCGTCCCTTGAGAAAAACAACAGTATGGTCTCTGTGTCATGTATCGACCCAGATCAGCCTGCGCAGACTGATCCAGGCCGACAAATTCGGTCTCAGGGGGATATACGTATAGAGTAATGATTCCTGAAACAGAAAATCCACGGGTGGCGAAAAGTATATATCCGGGTTAAAATGCCCCCAAAATGCAGCTGCTGCGATAGACATCTGCGTAATGTATCGACCAGATCAGCCTGCGCTGTCCGCGCAGACTGATCCGGCCGACACATTCCGTCTTAGGGGGATAAATGTATAGAGTAGTGATTCCTGAAATTAAAAATCTACAGGAGGGGAAAAGTGTCTATCCGGGTAGTCCTGTCTGGCATGCTTAGGCTGATCTGGGTCGATAATTTACGCAAAGTCCACAATGTTGGTTTTCACGCGTTACGGCTCATATGTTTTCAGACATCTGCGTAATGTATCGACCAGATCAGCCTGCGCTGTCCGCGCAGACTGATCCGGCCAACACATTCCGTATTAGGGGGATAGATGTTTATAGTAGTTATTCCTGAAACAGAAAATCCACAGGAGGCGAAAAGTGTCTATCCGGGTAAGCCTGTGCGGCATGCTTCAGCTGATCCGGGTCGATACTTTACGCAAAGTCCACAATGTTTCTTTTTCTCACGGGACGGCTCAAATGACGGCTACAATCAACCGCTATGTACTGTCACTAAGGCACTTTGTATTTACTCATTGTTGTCATTTGTTAAAGGGAGATACGATCAGGATGAGTAAACCCATTGTCATGAATCGCGGCGTGATACCGACATTGCATAGGAAATCCGACATTCGGGCCCTTATTCACATGTCATTCTAAATGTGTATCAGTTTAAATTTTGTAGAATACATTGACGCATTTGTAGCAGACGGTCTTTGAAAACATTGTGACAAAAAGAGAACTTGAAATGCTCACCATGAACAGTGTCTCATTTTAGCGCAAATGTATTCAACATTTGAGCAGTGTTCAAGGAATCTTAACGCTAACGTAATTATTACACAAGTTGGAAATACTTGCAGGTCCTTCATGCTAGGGATCTTAGTGGATACTTCTTTACAGAAGAGGATTTATAATGGTCGTTAATGATTACAGCTGGTTTACGCAGATCTGCACTCGTCATCACAACCATCATCTCTAACATTTTCATCATTATACATATAAAGTATATATACATGTGATAAAAAGAATCTGACATTCGTTGTCATTTCA
Source organism: Serripes groenlandicus (assembly GCA_031761405.1). Classification (NCBI taxonomy): domain Eukaryota; kingdom Metazoa; phylum Mollusca; class Bivalvia; order Cardiida; family Cardiidae; genus Serripes; species Serripes groenlandicus. Next base: position 8,262,605 of record JASEVX010000003.1, read on the forward strand.
TAAAGTTTTATTAAACGAGTTCAAGACATTTGTAATTAAGCGAGCCATTTTATGACCGATAATGGTCCCTTTACCATCGTCCATTTATCGTGACGTTTGTGTTTACCGGATACAAGTTAATACAAAAATTAGTAATTCGGTCATGTTATATTACACACGTTACATATAAAGAAATACGTACATGGGTATATTAAATCGGATACAAGCATTGTCTGTGATAAATTATATATATATATATACACACGACACATACACAAAGAAAGCCCCAAACCACAAATACCTGTAGTTTTGTTTAAAACGCATATTTTAAATTCATTATGTAATTTACCTTCTTTTCATTGATCACATCGTCGTAATGCCAAAGGTCGTCAATGGATTCCTTCTAGAAAAGGACAAATAATGCATATGTTATAACACGTGACTGATGTTTGATGTTCGTAAATAACTGTTATTATTTATAATTGTTCTTGGTTTCAAATTAAAGTATCATAATTATGTAACCATTATTTTTGTCTTTCTAGGGATGCAAAAGGACTAGATATAATTGAATGTTTATGTATTTAGATCATCGATTGGAATCTTAAATCGCGTCATGCAAAATGGGAGTCTAATTCATTTCCGTTTTAGAATCGCACACCGCGTGATTGCTGTTGTAATCTTATTGAGCATAT